>VMBQ01001130.1:0-70192 GCA_007657795.1 Dreissena rostriformis | reverse complement strand
TCACTCGGGATCATAGAAAAAAATGTTCTATGATTACTCGTGAATTAAAATCGATATTCCACCAAATCCAACAAATATCCTCTGTTAAATTAATGATTAAAAACGCAAAGAAATCACACCGCACCGTGAAATTAGCAAGGCATTAATAACTCTAATTTATTTTGGCAAATATTTTTGTTTGTTTATCGTGTATTATTTGTAACACAACAAACGATACAATTATTTATTTGCAACTGAACAGACTAATGATTCATTTTTTAATATTCACTAATTAAATAAAGCCTAGATGTTGTAAACGTAAAATAATAAATATTACGTTAAAGAAGATTTAAGATTCAAAACGTTAAGTAATAATGGACGTTTATGTTTAACTCATATTTCGTTTCTGTTGTTCATATACATAATATGGTGCTTGTTAACTGCTATGTTATCTGCTCATATGTAGATTTTGTAAATTGCATTAGCGTCATGCGAAAATGTGCTGTATGTCATGTGCGGTAAGGGTAGCTCCAGACCAGCCTTTCAAATCGCGCAGTCTGGTCAGGGACTTTTATTTTTTTAGGAGTTTAGTTACAGGTCGTTTCCGCCTCTTCACGTGTTCAATGGTATCGATCTGCCCCTGTACCTATCAGTATTTTGTTTTATTTTGAGCCAAATTAGATCAAATTTACCCCGGCTGCCCGGGGATTCGCTAAAGAGATAATTTAGATCCAAATAGGCAAGCACACGATGGCCAATGAGACCTTAATGTGTACTGGTAGACGTGGTCAGGAACTATGCTGTCCGCTGTTAATATACGCAAGATTGCGTGGTCCCGTTGGCGGACAGGGTAGCTCCTAACCATACTGCGCGGATGCGCAGGCTTGTCTGGATCTAATATGGCCGCATATGGCATAATACCCATTTTTGCATGACGCGGGTCATATTGTTTAGTCTGTATACGTGACTTGATAACAATACAAATTGATTTCCTTGGCTTTTAACATTTTATCTTAGTTTAGTTTAAACCTATTTATTTTTGCTCGATTGCATCGAAAGCCATAGGCTTATATAAACGCTCTTGAGTCCGTTTCCTGGGACTAGAACCAGTAATTGGTGTCTTTGGGGGAGATCAAAAGAACGCTCCCAGTGGGGTTCGATCCCATGGCCTCCCGATCGCAAGGCGGAAACCATATTCACTACGCCACGCCGATCTTATTAAGGTTTATCTTATTTAAGTTATTAATTAATTATTTTATTAATTAATTGGTGTAGTTTATAATATGTATCAAATATGTACAATTGTACTAACTGAGAAGAGATATGAGATTGATTTATATGAGACACTTCATCTTTTGTAAAAATATGCTAAGTATCAACAGTAACAGTATGAAATATCTAAATTAATATTTATAAAAAAAATCCACAAAATCGACATGCTCTCTTTTCACTTTTTTTCACCTGATTTCGCGGACGACGTTCGACGTTATTCCCATTACTAATTCTTGGATAGAATATTTCGTACACCACGGTGAGTTATAACATAAGAATGATGAAGTGTTTAGCAATTACAACCGAGTTGCAACCAGCACTCTTTAACCTTCTACTTGTTTTTTTTTCAATATGTTTTGGAGTCCGATGCGGCATCTCTTTCTCCGAAATTTTCGCAATGGCTTAATTTCCGGAATAGTAGAATACAGTAACCAACCTTGAATGTAAGGATAACTTAAACTATTAATTAAAAACAACAACACAGACTTATACGTTTACAAAAAATCTGTCTACCGTGAATTTGATAAAAAAAAACGAAAAAAAAACGCGGGTTTTCTTTTTTCGCATGCAAGACCGAGGCAGACTTTTTTTATTGAATAGTACATATCTTTGTTTGTCTAAACATTTATTATTTCGTTATTAATATTTCTTGTTTAAGTATCTTTTTTAAAAGATATGTAAAATATAAAGCCCAAATACAGTTTGTGCTTTAAACTAAAATTGGTCCGGAAATATTTAAAAGCAAAACTCTGTAAGATTTCATGTTGAGGCAACTTTTTTTCATTAAAAGAATTATCTGGTTTAGTCTAAAACTGAAGTTTTTATTTTAATTAATATCTAAAAAATCGCTCTCAGGCTAACACGAAAATCTCTTGCCGGATATGAATTTTAAATAAACAAGTACTGGAGATATTCATTAGTAAAACTGCGTTAGATGTCAGGACATGACATACTTTTTATTGAAAAGTACATATCAGCTTTTGCCTATAACGTTATTTTTATGTTATTATTTAAATAAGGTTAACTAAACTGATTTCATAATTTATTAATTTTTCTTAATACTATCTAAATTTACGATAAAATGTTCAATATGAAAAATACGGAGCCTTAAATAAACTTTCGAAATAAAGTCTAAATTAACGATAACAAAATAAAACACCAACAAAACAATTGATGTTTTTCTTCGCTAATTACGGATTGTCAATTTAAGCAAAGTAGATCTAATGGTCTTGAAAAAAACACTTGAAAAAACATCTGAGAGTCACTAAAACTTTCCCTCAGTGGGAGGCGATGTACCAAGGGTGGTTTAAAAGTGTTAATTGGTATGTCTGTGACACCACATTTCTGCACATGTGTTGATACCGTTATCGATTTCTGGGATTGTCGATACGTCGTGCTGTAAATCTATAAATAGGACTAAAAATGGGACTCTAAATATAGTGCACATAAGCCCCGCCTTTTCATCGGTTTTCATCGCTACGCATGCGCAATGAAATAAGCGCAAACAATCGCAAAATAACGCTTAAAATCGGTTTAAAACGGTTTAAAACGGTTAAAAACGCAATCGCTATTAATCGCAAACTAGAGGAACACAATCGCTAACTCTACTGTACCTAGGCATGTCAACATTATTCAACCTATGGCAAGACGCGGTATAAACCACTTTACACGAGGGCTGTGAAAGATTGTGACGTTTGAAGCGTTATCTCCCCAACTCCTAATTGATATATATACTTCGTTATATTAGTTGTAACCCTTAAGTGTGCTTTTATTAGTCAGCACGTGTGGTATTGATAGGCGGAAACCGAACGACCTCCAAATCGTGCACTGAATATGTATCGTATATTTCGACGATGATGCTTGTGTAAAACGAAATAAACCGCCTGTTTTCAAGTCAATCACGTTAGTGTGCACTATTTGTTTGTGATTTTCTTGAAAAGTTTGTTGAAGTAAACTATTTAGGAAACTATTGTAAATAGTTTTAATAACCATGCACAACTAATATGTGAACATGGGCCTTTTACAACCGTTATTTTAGCTTCCTCCTGATACTGCATTACGATGATCCTGATATTTAACTATATAATCGTATGTCTCGTAAGCTTTTTGGTAAAATACGAGATTAAAATTAATGCCGCTAGGTGTAGTATACAGAATTTGTTGCAATATAAAGCATAGGAAAAGTACCCTGCACAAGGTCAAATTAAGATTGAAGTATGTTATGAGAACATAAAACATATATACAAGTTTATGGTAATTAACCTGCAAATCATTTGATTTGTATACAATATCAATAGCGAAAGTATTGGGATATGCAAGTTATAATGCAGTACACGGATACATATCGTTTTGTCTTTCCTGTTCTTCAATGAGGTTTGTCTAAGGACTTGACGTGAAGCGATTGGATAAAGAAAACGTGTGATATTGAGTGTAATAGTGATAAACAATATCACACGTGTGCTTAATCCATCGTGTCTAATGTGCAATTGTCTAATAGTTATCATGTATACGACAAGAATCGTTTTGTTTGGTAGTGCGTGAACTTATTTTATCAGTAAAGACGATGACAACCAAAGACAACATTGATATAAATCTGCGCTCTAAATCCCTTTATTGACATAAGAATACAGCGCAGTAAGGCCGGACACAACGCATCATTCATAGTATTCTATGTTATACTTCCAATAAATAATGAGCCACCTGCTTTGATACGATCTATATCCTGTTTGGTGCAGAGAATGTTTCACTTTCTTTAATATGCATGCACAAGCGATACTAAACATTTTGTTAGAATGTCAATAAAGAATTTATCACAAACCTTCAAATACAACGACATGATGTTTTCTTTTATATGATAAGTGTCAAAATCACCTATGCATACACTTGTTAAAATACAAAACAACTACACTATGAGCTCATTATTGAATCAGTTAAATATAAAATTGAATCTAATCGTCTTTACAAATGTGCAATAAAACCCATTGGAATGATTAACTGTTTTATATATCATATTTCGTTACAAGAGATGCTTGCTGTTATTATAGACATCCAGAATTAACTGTTGATTGTAAGTTACATGTAGATACAGACCCAAACCTATCGCAAACATTAAAACAATAGATTGCCCGCATAAACGACGCAAACATAAAAATCATATACTGGCATCTGACCAAGCATATCACCTTACAAATATAAACACCTTTCTTATCATTATCTAGCAATGACAAACATATTATCCGAACGTTCTGTTGATGGTGATTTTTTATTTGTGGCATGGACACGTTACTGATCCATTATGTATGTCGTAAGATACATAATACATTGATATACATAATATTATTCGTAATTTGTCACTTATACTGCACTAGCATTGCCCTGGCCGCCAAAGTGTACCACAGTGTATCTATATGAAAGAGCTAAATAATACCAAATGATTAAATGAAACCTTTAACATCTTAAGTTTTCGCGAATTCGTGGTGTTAAAGCAAGTTTAAAGCATAAAGCCATATAATTACAACGTATTTTTTCTTCTCTAAATGATTGTTACGAGCTACATCGTTATGACAGTTAAATTAGAAGCCGGGATGCAAATCTAATTAAATTTTCGTGTGTTTTTGCGTTCCATTTCTGAGATAATTTTCGTCTGCTTGCACATCACAATACATATGATATTGATCTGCACATTAACGAAAAATATTAAATTGTTTATTAAAAGAAAATATTTAATTGACACACTCGCATATTTTTGCGTTTAAATATTTTCCTTCCACACGGACAGACACATGTGTAGATACAGATGCTTTTTACAATATCCAAATATACACTATTCTAACGAAGTCCATGTTTTATCGGTTCGTTGTAATTTTTCTAACTTTGCTGCAGTGCTGAAGTTTGGCCTTTAATAGTTCGTATATTGCCTCGTTGAGTTATTCATTTGTATATAATATCCTATATAATCAGTTTATCGACTATAATACGTGATGCAATTGGATACCAAAAGCAAAACAATACAGTTTTAAATACAAATAGAGTGCACTATTACGTCCAACATATTTCAGGAAAGAAGAATGATTAATAGCTATAGGGATGAGACAAAACGCTGCATATTTAAAAGCGTCATTGTGCGTCATTTCTAGTTGCAAACTAGACTAATACATTTTTGGTTGGTCTGCCAATTGGACTTCCAATAATAAGCGGGTTGATTTTTCATGACTCAGCATGAAAACGCGCTTCAACAATTCAACACAATACCTAATATTTGGACACACATTCTACTTTCTTGATACATTTTTGTTTCTATTTTAAATTTTCCTATATCATGAAATATACTATAAGCTATACAATAAGTATATAATTGAATGTCTTTTATCCAATTATCAGGTTAAATAGGCGATACATGATTGGTGCCCCATGATGACCAAAGTTTATTCGTTGAAGCTTAACAATAAAAACTAGAGCGAGCATAAGCGAAATAATCACTGTCACGCGCTGGTTAAGTATTTAATGCATTGAATAATAAGTATTGCATGATGTTATGTAATTATTTTTTCGGTACCACTTATGATATGGTAACTGGGAGTCTTAGTGTATGCAAGCTGCCTTTATATACTTAGTCTTATTCTTTTATTGATACTGCTAATACGCTAGCATATGAGTCATGAGTACAAGTTTTATGAGTACCACACACGCGTATCGCACATGTGAGCGCTAAAAATACCACATCACTAAAATGTTAAACACTTAAAGATTCTTACGAAATTGTCAATGTGTGTTGTTAAATCAGGCGTTTAATTCAAGTTTGCATGAACTTAATTATACCAATACAATTTGCGTGTCCTAATGATCATTCCGAAAAGTATTCAGTTCACTAATTGATTAACCGGGCAGCAGAGCTCCAGATAAGGATTTAGTCTTACGGGTATTTTACCCCCTGATATTATTGTTAAAGCGTTTGTTACTCCTTTGTTTCAGCCATAAAGGGTATTTAGGAAAAAATAGTTTTTTTTTCCATTTCCATAGAAAACTGACAAAGCACATGGCGTGTTTAATCTTGAAATATTACTTTTTGTTATTTATATTATTAAATGCAAACAGAATGAATTTAAAATGATGATATGAACAAACTTTCTTTAAAATATATTCCCGCAGGAGCCGCTGGACGCTGAAACGTCCCTTTTTTTATTCACAAACATGATGGGCCGCCATTTTTATTACAAGCTTATTTTGATTGATTTACCTTTGATTCAAAGGTTAACTTACGCTAAAAACTCAACTGGAATATTGGTTAAACCGGTTACGCACTTTAATCGATTTAAAATACGTACCAAGACTTGTATTGCGTTTTGTTACGTACTGGGCCGATTGTTAAAGCGTTTTTGTTTTTTTTTCGATGCGTAAATAGGCAGATACGCCTCTTATCTGGAGCTCTGCCGGGCAGATAATATAATGTCGACGTTCGTGTTGTGGCATTCCGAATCGATCCATTCATTTAAGTGTATTAAAATACATTATTTCAACAATCGTACATCTTGACTTTNAAAATGAAATCGCTCATTGTTTTGATGTTTGCAATAAGTTTGTTACGTACAATTAGCAAATCTAACTGGTTACACAACAACTACTTCAAACTCAGTCGCAAAATCGGCAACTGCTTTCGCACATTTTAATCCCTTTTGTTGAAACATCGCAGTCTACACAAGGTCAGTAAAACCGCTAAGCGTGTTTTTACAACACCCCACACATTCTTCGCGATATCATTCTATTAAAATTTACCACAAAACATTTAACGGAAATTTAATACACGCACGCTTCCCATGCGTTTGACGTGACTTTGAACATGTAGGGAATAATTTGCGCGCGCTTTTCTCATAGAAAGGATTAAAACACACTGTACATTTGCAGCTTATTTGAAGAATGTGATAACGTCGAGTAGAAATTAAATTGGGAAGAGTGTTTCGGATTACAAATTTAATTATGCGCATTTGAGAATTCAACAAAACACGGAATATGGACCAGTTTCTAGGACGCTCATACTTAGGTACGATGCGTTTTTTTCCCCGATTTTTCAGAGAAAAAAGGGTTTATCTTAATGTACATAGTTGTGTTGTTGTTTTTTTTTCGGTCCGGCTAAATTTTCTTTGGACCGGCACATTTTCTGAAATGCCTGTCCGGATGACCGGCCGATTTTTTCCAATTTCGCGAAGCCTGTGGAAGTTCTTCTTATAAACACGGCAAGAAATAGAAGATAATTACGCAGATTCAAATGGTCAATTTATACGAATTTGTTCTATAAATTTAGGGTTCCCGGAGGATCACCCAGCTTGAAAGAACTGGTGACCCTCGCCAATATATGGTGTCCTCAGGTTCCCGGGACACCGTTAGTGTCGAGGCCTGATAACAAACTTTTCATTCCGTCAAGTTGTTTTCTTTTTGTTTGTTAATAATTTTTAGTTTTTATTATTGTTATACATTGTACTTTCGTAGAATGTCCTCCGTAGAATGCGGCATGTTGAATGAAAACAGGGCGTCATGCATAGTGTCAAGTTGCGTTGCAGATAAACCAGTGTAAATTGAAGAACTTAAGTCAGAACGGTCCGACTTTACAAGGGTTTGAAGCAGGGTCTGTTCGCTCTGAAATTCTGTTCATACAATTAGTCCATATAAATGGACTCACAGAGCCTTTGATAATGTTTGCTGTGGCGGCTCTGGGAGTCCATATGCACCCCTTCATAAACACAACCGCAGTTCTCCGCAGATGATGAGTGCGCATCCCTAATCAGACGTCGTTCATGACAAATTGAGGAAAGCAATGAATAAACTTAAAAAACACGTTAAAACCTGAATGGCAACCTACTGACATTATCCTTTGCATGCACCTTAAAAACACGACAATTTCTCAACACACAATTCTTGTTGACATTTTTATATTGAAATTTTGAACAGCGTAAATATTCGAAAAAAACATCAACTTTATATAGGCTACATCGTGAATCACGATGTGCAAAAGATTGGTGTACTGCAACCTAACCGATAGCCACACTTAAATTCATCAACATTGCGACAGTTTTCCAATATGGTGGATATATTCATAATGTGCACCTTTGGACAATAGAAGAGGCATAGCAACTCTCAGCAACCATTTGGGTTATAAAGCTGAGAGTTGAATTATTGCAACTATTCATACCATGTGTTCTGTTCTTGCCTAAAATTTAGGCTACTTTTCATTTGTCTAATTTATATTGTCAGGGCCTAAGATCAGGATACAAATGATTAATGTAAAGATAATATAAACATGCAAAAAGTATCATAACAATTGCACTTCGGAATACAGCAACATGTAAGGAGTAGACTTCTGATAATTAGATTTTAGAATTGTTTTACCAAGTCTATTCAAAATGGCATAATGACACTTTCTGTTAAATAATTTAAAAAAATACTTGGATAATGACACATTCTGTTTAATATTTAAATATAAAATAAATGTTTTCAGGAATTGAACTTGGACTTAGTACAGTTTCCACGGCCAGTGGTGATAGGAGAAGTTCGCATCATTCCTCTGAACACCAGAGTGGAGGCTGGAGTTCCATGTGGCATCAGACTGGGGTATGAACACATTTTTTTGCCTCGCTCTGGGAAAATGGTGCTTAATGCATGTGCGTAAAGTGTCATCCCAGATTAGCCTGTGCAGTTTGCACAGGCTAATCAGGGATGACACTTTACGCTTAGAATGGAATTTTGATTAGAAAAGACTTACTTTAAACGCAAAAATTTCATTAAAGCGGAAAGTATTGTCCATGATAAGCCTGTGTGGACTGCACAGGCTAATCTCGGTTGACACTTTACATTAAGCCAAGTTATCCTTGAGGGCGGCTCATTTCAATCAGGAAAAGAACATAGTTCGAACTGTTCTCTGAAATGATAATTTCAGATAATAAGTGTGATTTCATTAAATCAGGAATATGTTTTGATAGTTTCTCAGTTACACTGCATTTATAATGGCAGCATTAATATCTTATAACTGTTTCTATTGCAATTTATGGTAACTTAATGCCCATGTTGTTCAATTACAATAAGTACATTGTAATAAACTGTTTTTGTGGGTAACAAGTGCTTAAAAAATTATTTGTCCTGCTTTTACTTACATTTTGATGGAAAATAAGATCTGTTTTGATACAAAGATCATGCAAAATAACATCTTGCACATGTTCATTACAATTGTTTGATTAAATAAAAAGTAAAATAGAAATGTTTCATTATATTTTAGTGCCACAAATCCATCGCGATTTAAGCTGGAACTCTTTGTCAATAACCTCAGCAAACCGAATGCATCCACATTTGAAAAACTTGGATTGTAAGTATATGGGGTAATTTGATCTTGAATTGTGATTATTACATTGTATAAAAAAGCATTAATTACTGAGCGCACATAATAAGTGTAAATTTAAATGCTCAGGAAATTTGCAGCTTGAAAATTACGCAGTATTTATATTGATCTTACATTTGTAATACAAAAGTTCAAAAGTCCATGAAACTGCCAAAATTCAAAGGCATTGAATTCAGAAATTATGTTATGTACCTGATAATTTATATGGCTTATTTCTTGATGCTTTATGTACTGCATAAATTTTTTACCCACTCTGATAACTGAATTTTGCATACAATCTTCTGATAACAAACTTTGAGAATTCTAGAAAACTTGGTCATGGGCATTTATGAGCTTTGAAAACTGGAAGTTTTTGCTTCCTGGAAGTTTTTTTGCTTCCTAGCATCTGGTTTTGGAAGTTCTGCTCTGAATATTGAGAATTAGCCCTTTGCATGCTGGGAAATTTGTTGTCTGCTGAATTTCTAAAATTAGCATTTTCTTCGATTTTTTTTCAAAGAATGCTATCAATATAGCAAACGGTTTGGATCCTGATGAGACGCCACATTCTGTGGTGTCTCATCTGGATCCAAATTGTTTGCAAAGGCCTTCAAAATTCGGTTCCAGCACTGAAAGAGATATTGGGGTTTATTCTATAGACCACTACTTATTCTTAATAGCTAATACTTTACTTTATTAAAAGTATTGATTTTTTTTACTGGTGAAAAGTTTAAATTATGAATATTTTGGAGAAATAAGGTCTCTGAATGATTCTTCAATAAATGCACACCAGGTAGATCTTATCTAGGTATGGATTTTTATATAAAACATTGAACGTTAGTGATTATTTTGGCCCACAATTACAACCTCTTACAGGCTGTTTCCCAATGGTAAAAAGTAACATTTTCCCCCAAAAAATTTGATCAAAATTTCCCCAAAAAGATGCAAATAAACTAAATAATTGGTTTATTGAGTTTATAAGCTCAGCTGTTTTCGAAGAAAACCCGAGGTATTGTCATAGGCCTCTCGTCTGCCGCGTCCTTGTCGTCGGCGTCGTGGTAGGCGTCGTCTTCCGAAAACTTTAACATTGGCCATAACTTTTGCATTATTTAAGATAGCAACTTGATATTTGGCATGCATGTGTATCTCATGGAGCTGCACATTTTGAGTGGTGAAAGGTCAAGGTCATCCTTCAAGGTCGAAGGTCAATTTTTTAAATATTTTTTTGGGTTTTTCATGTGTATCTCATCGACCTGCACATTTTGAGTGGTGAAAAGGTCAAGGTCAATGATGACCTTCAAGGTCAAAAAACAAAATCCAAGCACCAACAGCCGAGCGTTGGCATCCGCTGGACGGTGCTCTTGTTATACAGCGATATAGTTCCATAGTTCTTTGTTATATAAATTAAAAAATGTAGTTAAACATGCACTTATAAACAATTGGAATACTGATATTTATACTCGTATTAATTATGTTTCATTTTTCCCACTTTCATGGTTTATCATGCTATTTTTTCATATCCAAAGTCACAGGCTGTAAAATATAAAGCAAAAAAATACTTAACGTATTTGCATGTTTCAGATTGGACTACAAGGCAAATAAAGACATTCAGTTGGGGACAGATGTTCAGGTTGGGTTATTAATGCCAGTTATTTCACCATACATGTTCATACAATGCGTAACATTCCAGCCTTATATATGCTATCTTTCCTTAACATGTAAGCACTTCATTCTATTTCTACAAATAACATTACAAAACACGTGTTTGCTAGACAATTGGAAAGAAAAACTGTTAAATATAAATATATCATGTTAAATTTATTGAAAAAGAAAAGTGTTTTTCACCTTTGGGGTCAAAGTGGGTGCCCTTCCTATGGGGAATTTTAAGATGAGAGGGGAATTATATTTTTGTTGATAAGTATGATAACTTTTTGATAAGTATGATAACATTTGGGTAAAGCTTGATATAGCAGTCACAATGGTTGAGTGTATGTGTGTGTTTGTATGCTTTCCAGCTTGTCAGGACTGTAACTTTGTCATTAATCTCAAGTCATTATAAGGAGAAAATATTTTTGAGAAGGGCAAACTGCACAGGCTGATCTGGAATGACACTTTAGGCACATGCATTAAGCCTAGATTTCCCAGAACAAAATTCCATTGAATGTCTAGTTGTCTCTGTATGTTCCAGATCCCCACAGACGGGCTGATCCTGCAGGGCTGTTACACCACCCTGACCATCGCCATCTAGGGGGTGCTCACCAACGTTACCGTGGAGCCAGACTCCCTGCCCCCACCCCCTCCACCTCAGCCACGGAAACAAGGTGAAAACATGGCCTCTTTGTACCTATACATTCCCAAAGTGAAAATGTTTTTTTTTTAGAAAGAAGTGTCTTATGATAAATATATATTAATTGTCCCCTACCGGTTTCACCGGAGGGGACTTATGGTTTGCGCTCTGTCCGTCAGTCTGTCTGTCTGTCTGTCACACTTTTCTGGATCCTGCGATAACTTTAAAAGTTCTTCATATTTTTTCATGAAACTTGAAACACGGATAGATGGCAATATGGAGATTATGCATGTCATGTCATTTTGTTTTTTTTACGTCAAAAATTCTGGTTGCTATGGCAACAACAACAAAAAATAATCTGACAATGGTGGAGCCGTAGGGAACATCATTGACTGGCACTAGTCTTGTTTTATTTAAATTACATCTAACAAAGTATATAACTATAATTTATATGATTTATCTTCTAATTTGAATTATTATAAAGATTTATATGGAATACATTTTCTGGAAGCCAGTGGACTTTTGAAATTTCATTTTTTCCTTAAATGGAGAGGAAAAAGGCCCATAAGCAGGTTATAACTTAGCTAGACTAATATTAGCTCAGAATTTGTATTGTGCAATAAAAAGTTCACAAATAGTATAATTTGTAAGCCTGTATTTCCATTTAATGATGTTAGAGGCTTGTTTGTATTAAGATGATAATTTGTTGTATATTCAAGTACAGTCGAAACTGAAAACAGCGGTCACTCAAGGGAAATGACCAAAGTGACCGTTGTAGACAGGTGGCCGTTGTTTTAAGGTGACCACTTTTTAGATCGTTGGTCAGTTGGTAGTATTGCTTAGGCGTTTCATAAACATAGCTAATTTAAAAAAGGCTTATTGCCGATAAATTAGTATAACATAAACTATTTATAGTGAATACTACAAATTAATATCTAATAAATTGATTTAAATTCATACCTATTCTTTAACGTATGAGTTTATAAATGATAATAATGTTGTTTACTCATGCATCTCTTTAATTCGGTTAATCCGACATTTCGTATTATGTTCATTGGAAGATATTTTTACCTAACGGTTGGCATGTGTCAATGACGTCACGTCCGCAAAAGTAATAGCGTATCGCTGTTATAAACCGAAAGTACGGCATAATGAGATCGTTCTCATGTAAAAGAATCCAAAAGTTTCTAACAGGCGTTTTACGTGACAAAATGTCATCTTCCAGAAATGCTGAAAGTTTGTTACAAAAGTTGCAATTTGATACCTGTTGTGCCACAATAAACGATCACTAATCCTGTTATCACCTTCTCATAATAACACACGCTAGATAAGTGTTGTTATTCACACCTTATCAGCGATAAAGATCTATTGATTTTGTCACGCGCTATTACTATGGCGTTATGACTGGGCCGCTAATTGCTACCAATACACATTGTTATTGTAACTTGCACATGCAATCAGAAATTAAATCGTTGCTAAGTCGTTATCATTTATGAGAACATTTCCCGATAAAATTAACGGATCATCCTCATGCCGTCATAATTAATACACATGAAAATGTACTGATAATAGAAAGCAATTATCAAATAATCAAAGGCAGTTACCGCAATCAGATTCTTTACCCGCAAAATAGACGCACAATAGACGCTATGACGTCAAAGGTAAAATACAACAACGCAGATTGATTTGTGTGTTTACGTTTCGAAACTCGAAACGACTGACTCGTGACCGTTGTTTTGAGTTCAAAAATGACTTTGGGAGTGAAATATACTGACCGTTGGCCGTTATTTCGAGTTGACCGTTATTCCGAAGTGTAATATAGAGTGATTTTCGTCGGGGGGAGTCCAGACTGACCGTTGTATGTAGTTGACCGTTATTTCGAGTTGACCGTTAGGCCAGTTTCGACTGTANTATTTAACCGAGGATAAATTTATGGCCACACCTGATGCTATTATCACAACCCAATATTTTTGTTATCAAAATCATCACAAATGACCGAGTTGGTTCATAATAGGCACAAAGGCCAGTGGTTCGATCCCAGGTGCGGCTAACTTTTTTTACTTCTTTTTTTTCTTTATTTTATTTCATTCTTGCTTTTTACTGGAGCTCTTAAGTCCTGTTGTTAACATTAATCAATTTAAAGCATTTAATCACAAACTTCAAAACATGCCGAAATCTGTCAACAAGTCCCTGTTATTGATGATTAAGGTCGCGTTTGATACGGTATGGTCTTATGTTTGTGATTAAATATTGTATTACTGTTTTTTTTTTTGTAAGCTGTTATTATCACAGTTAAGATTGTAAAAACAGTCTAATGTTTATGCATATCTCTCATTTTTGCCTAATTGCTGTTTTTTATGAAATTTGACATAGACGGTAGGGATTGTTTAACAAAACAATCTCTGTTAAAAGTGCGGTGACCCCCTTTTTATTTTTGTTTTAAGATGACAATACGTAGATGAACATATTTGAGCAGTTTCGCAAAAAGTTATTAGATAGAACTTTTTGTAATTCCATTTTTGTGGTTAAAATAGTAAAAAACTGACGTTTGTTTGGGTGATATAAAAATTATAAAAATTAAATTTCTTAAAATTTAACTTGTGTTCTCCATTTTCTATGGTAGTTAGTGGTTTAATTAAATGGTATATGATGTATCTTAGCTTATATACTATCTTCATGCTGCCAATTTTATAGGTTTTTAATCATTTTTATGCAATTAGCGATTTTTCAGTTTTAATGAAAAAGTACATGTTATATAATAGTGAATAAAATCAAAACAAGGCCGGTGACCCTATGTTTTAATTTCATTTTTTATATAAAATTGGTATATATTACTCAAATATAAATTTTGAGCAAAAGTTATTAGATGGAAAAAAAATCAGCAAAACTGCAGCAACACCCCTTAACAAGTTCGGTTTTTCCGGATAGAGTCAGTAGTTTGTGGTACTTAAACACAGACGGATTTACATATACATAACGTTTTAGGTATTTTTGTCTTAAAACACTAAAACATGGACAAATACAAACGAAGTGAAACTCATCTTCAATGTCTCTTCTATTGCAACATAGACAATATCTTTCTTTGCGTGGGGTATTATTTCGGGCATATCTCCCTGTTTGGATTCTGAATGGGTGAACAAAAATTCTTAACTTAACAAAGTGAACACGCAAATTCCTTTGTTACATATCCAAACAAGGTTCGTATACTAGTGTAGGTTTAAAAACTCTATACATGTCCAAAACAGGGTTATTATTTAATATACCATACCATTCTTGCTTAAATGTATCTATAAGCCTTTCTCTAAACTGGCATATAAAAGATGAAACACACACAGAGCTAGGGTCATTTAAAAACATATCCATAGTCATAATCGGTTAACAACTTTTTAATATGTGAGACCCAATTGGTGTGTCCTTCATGATACTCTTCAACATTCATATTATATACAATATGAAGTATAATAGTATTACTCAATATAATTTAAAACCAATATTTTAACATTCTTATAAAACGGTTAATGTAAAGTGGGTATCTACCCAACTCTCCATAAACCCATGCATTGCAACTGTTGAGTCGTACTTGTAGCATACGTTTACAGAACTTTAAATGAATGCGTTCTATTTCTTTTGACTTTGTTAAACCCCATATTTCGGAGGCATGATTAAGAATCGAGCCTACAAATGCATAAAAAAATGACAAAGTATTTTAGGTTTAAGATCATACATTTTACACTTGTATTATAAAATATTCATAGCCTTAAGGGCTTTACCTACTAAATGTTCTTGGTTCAATGTGAAACTACCTGTATAATTTATAACAGTACCTAAGTAATTAAAATTATCAACTGTTTCGATGTTATGGCCATCGTGTATGTCCATGTCTCATTTTGGCGTAAACGGCCCCTCTAACGAAAAACCATAATTTTAGTTTTTGAAGTGTTTACTTTAAGACCCCAAGTATCACAATACAAAAGAAGATTATCCAACTAGGTTTGTACTTCTTCGGGAGTTTTACCAAATATGGCCATATCATCGGCGAAAAGGAGTAATATAAGTAAAATAACGTCTATAGTTAAACCAGACTCTGTATTATGTTGTAGAAACATCTCTAGGTCCTCTACGAACAGAGAAAAGAGCAAAGGGAACATAACATCCCCTTGACGAAGACCAACCGAATAACGGAAATAGTCAGAATACGAATAACATGATTTAACACAAGATTTAACATTCTCATACATATCTTTAACAATTTGCAATATTTTACCTCTAATGCCAGTTTTATAAAGTTTTAACCACAATGCATTTCTATATATACTATCAAAACATTTCATCATATCTACGTATATAATATAGAGCCTTTTATTTTCATTAATGTACTTTCGTCGATAGACATTAATATGTATATAGCATCAATTGTTAAATAACCCTTACGAAATCCGAATTGTGCATCCATTATACTATTATTTTTTTCACAAAAACATTCAATGCGCGTATTAACTATTGTAGTTAATAATTTTGAGAAACAACTCACAAGTGTTATTCCTCTGTAATTATTAACATCATTTGCAGTGCCCTTTTTGTGTAAAGGGATAATAATTCCCTGTGTCCATTGCTCAGGGAAAACCTTATTGTAGTATATAATTAAAAAAATCACATAAATGGTAACACAATATATCGCTACATTCTATTAAATATTATTTTAATATAAAATCAACACCAGCTGACTTATTTCTCTTGAGTTGTTTAATTGCACACCTAACGTCATTAACACTTATAGGCTGGTCTAACTCTGGGAACACATTATTATCATCACTAAAATTATAACTAGAACAAAATTGTTCTGCCTCGATATTATTGCAATTAAAAGTACTGTTGCTTAGATTTTCAAACAATAATTCAAAATCATCTAATGAAATGTTATGACTGCTAAGTTTATTCTTTGATTTGAAAACTGTCCAAAACTCGCGTGGTTTATTTTTCTTTAAGTTTTCAATTTCAGTCATTTTAGTACGGTATGCACATCCCTTCTTTTTCCGTATTAAATCTGTTTATTCTTTTTTATACTGACAAAGTTTTGATCTATTACCATCTGAATTATTCAAGTTAAAACACTTTAAGGCATCTTTATATAAACGACGGTCAGACTCACAATCGCCATCGAACCAGTCAGCATTTTTTTTAAATACCGTCTTCTTCGTACATGTATTTCGGTTGATTACTAATCGTATATATATGTGCAAATAATGGGTCCGCAATACACTGCGGATAGTATCAGTAAAATCATAAATGGCATTATTTACTAACATTCTACATACATTCACATAATCAATATTATTCACAATATGATTAAAAACAGGTAATTTAGCAATTATTTCTGATCGAAATCGATCTTTGAGGGAACTGTCCCATTTGTAGTTAACATTGGTAAATTTCCCGTGTTTAGATGAACAGTTTTTACAACAAAGACACAGGTGTAACGGAGCGTGATCACTCCATTCATTAAATTCGCCTATTGTAAAATCAACAATAAATGTGAAATTGCGTTCACTAGCTAAGACGTAATCAATCATGGATGTCCCGTTATGGCCAAAGAAAGTATGTTTACTTCTGTCACCTATTCTACCGTTAACAATGCAGTATGCACATTATCAACTGAGGCCCTTGATCAGGGCAATAATCTATATCATCACAAAAAGTATTCACATAGTCGTATACAATATAATCACGTTTATTACCTACTCTACTGTTTAAATCCCCAGTTTTATATACTTTACCAGATTCCGAGAAATATGATATATCATTTTCTATTAAATCGAAAAGGTCAATATTAAACGTATTATACATAGGATAATCTTCACCCTATATATAGGCTGCACATAAATAAATATTTTTATCTATGTTGAAAAACTCAGAATCTAATTTTTACCAAATAATAGTATTATAATGATTACGTACAATAGTTATTCCATCTTTTTAATGTTTCCTAAAATAAACAGCAACTCCACCGCTAGATCTACGTGCATTCCGGTGTTGAGTTTTTCTATAAATATTATATGATATAAAACCATAAAAAGAAATATTGCTTGACTTGTTATTCCACGTTTCGTACAATAGACAGATATCATGAGAACTAATTAAATTAACGAATTTAACATCACTTTTTTACAATCCGTTAAACCGTGAACGTTCCAGGACAAGATTGAAATCCTGCTGCCATCGTGACCCTACGCGCGCTGCGGTACCCCATCTATATATAGGGTGTCGTACGCAAGGTACGCACGCTTCCCTTGCTGCCTCGCGTCCTTCATCTTAGGGACCAGCTTCCGCCTCTTTTGGATCACATCCTGAGGGAACTGTTCAAATACTCTGAAGACAGTTCCGTCCAGTTCCTACCACCGCTTTCTCACCATTTCCCTATCCTTGAAGTACGAAAACTTCGCCACAATGTTTCTTACCTTTCCCGCGATTGTTGCACCAGGGGAACGATGCACACGTTCAAACTTGATAGAATTCACCATCTCACGTGCGATGTGGAAAGCGTCCTCGAGATGCTGACGAAGCTTCCGCTCGGTCACTTCCGGTGTCTCGTTGCCTGCAGCGTTGTCTTCGGGGACGCCGAAGAACATGAGATTGTTCCTCATGCTCTGTGACTGGAGGTATGACACATTATCACGCATGGCTTCTCGCTCCCTTTCAAGCTCGTCTATACGTGACGCCATCTGCCCAGCGTAGATGTCCGCCCCGTCCACCTTGTCTTCAACCCGCTGAACTCGATCGTCCACCTTCGTCATCCGCTCGTCTAGCGCCACCCACAGCTTTTTGATGTCTGACTCCATGCCCCCGATTCTCTTGTCAATGACCTCCACAATTCTGAGTGTCTTCTCTACGGACTCCAACATATTACTTACAATTTTTAGCATCTCCATAATGTCCCTGTTTGTAGGTTCGGAGTAGCCACCGTCCGCCATATTTGGTATTAATAATCCCGTATCTAATGGAAAGTCCGTTTGCACAAACACACTATCATTCAGTTGATCACCGTACAATATCGAATTAGTCCATTTAAGCACGTCACTTACCGGAGAACTTTCCGTTCCCGAATCCCCGGACGGGCCTCGTTGTTTATGCACTTTTCTATTGTTACTATTGTTCTGGTCATTGTCACTACTATTTCTCTGTTTTCTCTTCTTATTTTTTGAATGAGTCATCGTACATCCTTGTAACCAAGTAAAAGAACACTTGACAATTTAAATTCCTCATACTAAACTTCACAAATATGCTTTTAATACAATAATTTATTTATTTTCCACTCACAACCAAAAACGCGGCCATGTGCACCTAGTCACGTGACTCAACCCCTCTAAAGTCATAAGCTTATCTCGTTATATAACCTACCTCTTCGGCCAATTGATTATATGGTTGATAGTTAATCTATGTCTAATCAAAATACAATACGTGGTAGTGATTACAGAAACTTCAATGATTTGTAGGAATTGCACATTTCGTTTACGAAACATGCTCCATTATGTGTTGAATGTTTAAACAAAGTTAAAAACACGTTCGTAAATCCGAAACGTTAAAACAGTCATTTCTACGGTATAAAGTGCAACTAAAAAACCGATACAAACACGTGATGAATACACTTTTTAATAATTATTTATACGTGTTTTGTGCATATCAAACGTATGTTCTTTATACGTAAATTAAGCAGAACTTACATGTACGTCAAGTGTCAAATGTACGGCATAGTATTTCCCTTCGGTAAATCGGGACAATCTGCTCAGGTTGTATGCTCAGTGCTTTGACTCGCGCGGCTGTAGACAATGTCCTTACTGAGTGGCGATAAGAAAAGATGTCCTGCGACGAAGACTTATTAGTGAAATATGGTTGAATTGTATTTGCGTTCATGCAAAGACGCGATTAGGAAGAGAACGGATGCTAAAAGTGTCAAAAACAAAAAAGGGAGTCTGTGACGCATACACTAGCTTTTGGTTAAAATTTGTGTTTCGTTGGTTCTTATGGCTTGAAAACAGACTGCATATATATTGTGTATAATCTTAAATCAATATTGTCTTTTACGATTGGTGAATAACATGTCAACATGTCAAGGAAAAAACAGCAATCCAAAAAAATATTAATAAAACTGTCTGGAGGAAAAACAACATTTCAAGTACTCGCAAGCCATACAAAAAAGCAGCTACACCGAAACAGGCTAGCAATAAAATTCCTATTGAAAATAAAATGTTGACGATCCAGATAGCCAATTTCGTAAACAAAACTAACATTTACAGTGCCTTTACATTAGATATGTATCGCTACAAGTACCAGAACATGCCCATGCGAGGTTGTTTTAGACTTAATGGGCGGAGAAAACGGTATTCCTTGACATGTGCGTTGTTCAAGAAGATGTCCGTGTATAAGGGCCATGTCCGTGCTCAATATCAATCGTCAAAACCAATCGAAACTCACGTTTACATTGAAAATAACGCCATGAACAATCGAGTTATCCATTTGTTGTCAACCAAAATGCGTCCACATGAACAACTGGTACTTAAACAGTGCTAATCAGTTTTAAAACAGTGATATTATTTTTTGCCGTGTTCAATGTCAATTGACGGTTCAGGAAATCGCAAAATATTCCATGAGTATTCTCCACACTCAGACCAAACAGAGGAAAACGGTTGATACTCGCTGAAGCCGCTTCCGGCTGGCCCTTTCTTAGGCGTCATCCGATTAAAAACAAGTAAGTTATACGGTAGATGTACCTGTTTGAACACTTAATTTCGGCATCGAAGCGAGGAATCGGCGGCCATTTTTTTCCTCAACTCTGACCACGTGATTCCCCGCATTGATTGCTTTCTGAACGGTCCGTTGGAATTTATGATTTATTTGTATATGCTTTTGAATAAATTTACACAACGTATTTCCATACAAAAATAATAATAACATTATTAATTGCAAAGATCATTGATCATTGTCAGCAATTTATACCAAAATAGAATATTGCACCGAGAGATTTTTATTTTTGAGATAATTCTTTTGAAATGATGTCGATACAATTAATATGGCTTCGACATTCCTAGTACATAATTGAGTGCCTTTGGGTACTTATTCAGCAACGTATATGGTATAATCTCAATATGTTTAGATTCCTAGCTGTAGTGGGAAGAACACGTGTATATTATATCTTTGAAAAAGGCATGGAGGTCTAAGGCTTGTCAGCAGAACAGGGTGTATAGTTATTAAGCATTAACACTTATCAGAACGATTCTACAAATTGTTTTAATGTCAGTCTTTTTTGTGTGTTCTTTAAATGATTTTTTTCGGAAAAGGATACATGCATATTAAATATTTTATACGAAAATAGCATACAGGTGGATCCGACATGTGCATAAAAAACTACCTTATCGATCCAATACATGTGTTGTAATCAGAATTTAATTTTGAAATTGTATCATGTCAAATGACACGTGACCGGGCTTCCGCATCAGGCGTTTTACATGCTTAGTCTTCAAGCAGACTTCCAAAAAGAACCTGTATACAAGATGGTCGCGAGATAAACTTAACGAAGTGTTTTACATGGGAATCGCGAGATACACTTAACGATCGCTTATACATGAGGATCGCGATAGACAATGTCGACGTCTGTTGTGCTAATTTCTCCAGTTGATGCATATTGCCCATTCAAAAAAATTTTCTTGATTAAAACCCATTGAATACTGTCAGCAAACCTTATTATTCTAGAGCAAAAATTGCAATTTCTGCATACGAAGGTCAACAAGCATCATTCTTGACATATTTTACTTTGCAATGCTAGACCAAGTACATGCTACAAAAGAAATCGAATTCTAAAAATCCGGTTTTCAATTGGGTTCATTTTCAGAACATTGGTTAAGTGAATGACCGGTCTGATCAAGAAAGACGGAATGGTGTTGCTATTGAAAATGCAAATGAAAGCTCAATCGTCTTTAAGTGTCTTCGATAGAGTAAATTCAGCAAACGACCCATTCAATACTGAGCATCGTGCACTTGATATAAAGATTAAAGACAAACAAACAGAAAGAAGAAGAGTGTATTTGACGTTCAACTTCAACAAGCTAGATTGTCATATTATGACTATGCAAACATTTTGACGTAGTTTGATCATATATAATTATGCAATATAACATACAACTGAACGTCAGTGAATCTTCATTAGTTGTGCTGCGTGTGTCGTTATGTTGATACACAGTAACGTTTAAGGTTCTTAAACTCTTTATCTTTTGAATATAAGCGCAATATGTCCACCCTATCTGTTCTTATTAAGAAACAAAGAAATACAAGTAAACGGTAAGGTACTCAAATTATATAGTTGATCACTTAAAAAAAACAACATGAAAAATGTATTATTGTGTTGCATAAATGCAACAAAAAACTTTATTTAATTAAAGCAAATTATCCTTTCGCATATCAGTGTATTTTAATATATTAGTTATCAATATGTAAAGATGTTTGTTCCAGTTACGTTTGACGTAAGAGTGGAGAAACTTACGAAGATGTTTATTAGCAAATGATCGTATTTACCTTGGAATTATGCATATATTTTTTATAAATAACTGGTGTGAAATGACTTTGTTTTTGGTACAAAAGGTATTTTGTATCTTGTTACTTAGAAACTGAAAAAGTATTTCTGCTAAATTAAACACTTACTGAAAAGCATTGCGAACCAGAGTATTTAGATGAAACTTTCGACATTTAAACTTATTCAGTTTTCATTCAAAGTAAATGTAAGTATATATGTGTGCCCAAAGGTATCATGTCGACTAAGAATAAGTTTGTATCGTTTATATATAACAACAATTAAAAGTGTTTATTTCTTTCGTTTAGTCTTACTATGATGTATGTGTATGTTCAAATGAATAAATTAGCAATTAAATTAGATTAAATTGATCCCTTTTAAATAACAAATAACATAACATAACATTTATTAAATACGATAACATTCGTTTACACAATTAGTACAGATAGTCAGTGCAATTCGTCTTAAAGGAGTAATAACAGCACGTATTGATAACAAAATCATTAAATATTTATATCGATATAAAAATCCAAGCGGTATGATTATAAATGTACAAATTGTGGGTTTACCGTATACAACCAAGAATACGTTTAAGAAATGTGTAATGTAATGAGTCATTTGCTTTTAATTTAAATATTCTCCATATTGCTGATCAATATACAAATGGATGTATTCAGGGAATCAAATAAGTATAATTTAGTCTTGATGTATATTTCGATATAATTCAGTAAGCAAAGCAGGCTATGCTAGTCTTTACAGGCTTGTCAGACAGAGCTTTTTACGGCCTGTGACATAGGTCACGTGTACTTATACTTGATTCTTAAATGGCAAACGCTCTCAAAAATTTAAATATGCTGCTCACTAAATTATTAACAATTATTTATTATTGCGAGTTTTACGTAAAGTGGGTTGAGTTTGCAAAGTGGAACCATATAGATCAATCTACATTTACTAACTTTTAATTTTGTTGTTTGTGAAAAAGCTCTGTCTGACAAGCCTGTAAAGACTAGCATAGCCTACTTTGCTTACTGAATTATGGCGAAATATACATTAAGACTAAATTATACTTATTTGATTCCCTGAATACATCCATTTGTATATTGATCAGCAATATGGAGAATATATAAATTAAAAGCAAATGATGTATTACATTACACTTTTCTTATGTGTATATGTTGTTTCGTTTTGTGCCGTACTGTACCGTTTTGGCAATTGGTTCCTTGCCATAAATAAAGGACCACAGAGGTGTGTATGATAAAACTGCAATACTGCTGCAGCTTCTGGAGTTTCAGTTCTTCATGTTGTATGATATCGTATGTAGCTTAGGGCCATTCTGTTTAATTATTGTGTTAACCTTCCTCGAGCGGCTAGATGTTGTACTCTTATCATCCGATAAAAACAACATTTCGATAACAGCTTCATTCTATAATGAAAAGGCATCAAATCACTCGGGGCATACATATTTATTTATGATAACATATCAATTTTACTGTAAGTTATAATTTCAATATATTAAACTTCATTTAAATAGAAATGGATTTGAACATGTGGATGTATTAGTTTAACCTTTTTTGTATCATGAATGTCGCCTGTTTGTTACAAAAAAGTAAATGGTTGATACTTTTCTTATTACATTGTTTTCCGTCATCGGCGTGGCATGTTTGGTTTTTAGTAAGCTAAAGCTTAACTGTGCATTATGTCGCGATCGAAATGAAATTCTTATGATTAATCTCATGAAACATGCATAATTAAAAAAAACTTTCAGGTTAAGCTGGACAAGAAAATGTTAACAGTTAATTGATCGTGCAGAAGGTTTACTGGTGAACCTGTTCCCTAGTAATGATGTAAACATATGTGTTTAAAAAAAAACACCTAGTAATAAATTGGTTAGAAAATATATGTGTAATGTATTTAAATATGTATTCGCATTTTCGAAGATCATAAAACATTGATTAAAATATCGTGTAGATGTTATCGTTTTTTCGTGAAAAAAATCGGACCGACAACTTCGAAAAACGGAAATGTACAGCATATCTTCTAACAAAATAGGCGCAAGAAAGATTCTAGATGTGTATCATTCATATAAAAAGTAATTGCTTACTGCCTCTGAAGACTTAACGAAGGCAAAGTAAAACAGATCCATCAGTAACAATACGAGGCATTACATCAATGAAAAATCTGCAAGTCAATTCCGAGGTGAAAATAGTTCAAAAAGAACGGATGTAAACAACATTCAACGAACATTTGCATGTTTTTAAATTCAACATAATGTTCAATACTGATGATGTGTGACATTGATTTGATACAAATATGTTCATTATTGGAATTTTTCTTTTGAAATAAAGAGTTTCAGTGCAGGAAGGAAACCACATTTGTCTTGCTTACACCCACGACGCTAAACATAAGACAAACACTCACAATTATATTTTATTCTTACAGAGATCTTAAAACGCAGGAACGATTGAAAACTTTACATGTGTCTGTCCCAATTATTCATACGTTAAATTTCGCAATTGTATTTTATCATATTTTGTTGTTCTTCTATTCCCGCGAAACGAAGAAAATATGCTCACTCCCGGAAGAAAACTTTATTACACTTCGGGGCGCCAGTTATGTTCTGAAGCGCTATTAGTGCACAGCAAACATGTTATGGATGTTGTGCGATGTTTTCTAGCTTCATTAGGTCTTTGTTCAGGCATTTTCGACACCAAAGACAATATTACCGCATTAAAGTTGTGGATGGCTTCATTTGCATATTTTCACTTGATCACGACATTTAGTTCAAACACGATTTGTGTGTGGAGAAGCACGGATGAATGAAGGTACTGTGTTAATAATGAATCCCTATGATATAATGTACTCCTATTTATAATTTGAGTACTTTAGACGGGTCTCACATATATTTGGTCGCTCGAATACTATGCTCTTGATAAAGGTGTACCCACCAATCGCAAAAATGTCCAACACTGCCCAATGCAGACTGTTGACCTTACAAAAGGAAGAGTGTAGACAACGATATATAAAAGTGGTTATCGATGAGCGTCTAGCGCGTATACATCAAATCGCTCTGCATATTGACTTTGCAAGTGAACGTTTACTAGTCTTGATAGAAACCTTGATTATTGACAAAGTGGAAATGATTATTTATACAACTGTCTACTTAACACATAGTTGTCAGAAAAGTAAATAGTGGTGTATGTCTTTTATGGTAAAAACGGTCAATCTGTACTATCATGGTGCGTCTTCCATTTTTGGACAAAGATTGAAACGCACAGTATACGACCATTGTTTGTGTGACAAAATGTGGACTGATATGTTTGAAAAGCATATTGTATTACCAGAATATGTTGAAGAAATTTGTTCAGAGCATAACATTCATTTAACTGTATACATATATTGTCATGTTTTTAATATTGTATATAATTATAATTCGAAGAAGCGTAGGGTATATTGCTTGTCATGAGTCCGTTGGTCTGTCTGCCGTTCGTAGGTATGTCTTTGGTAGGTATTTTGGTTTGTAGATCATTCATTGTTTCGCGATATCTAGAGAACACTTTGACCTACAACCATGACAACAGCAGGTCAAGTCCAAAGATTCATTGACAGAAAATGTGTTTACGCACTATTATTTAAATGTATTTTTGAATGTTTTGACCTGCGATCATATACATTAGTATTAGTTTTATGGGCAGAAAAGAAACGCATTTTGATGTAAAAGGTCAAGATCTAATCAGTTATTGGGGTTTAGTCATGACATATAGAGAATTGATCTACAAACATCTATATTGTATACTTTTTACTTGGGAGTAGGAAATAATGGCGCGTATGGATTTCGATGTCAACTGGGTAAATGTCGATGCCACAAGGGCTTGTACCAGGCAATTTGTGTCCACACAATAGCCTGAGAACGCTTCGATTAGCGATCATGCAGTTGTATGTATTACGTAATTGTAAAACGTGCATAGCACTAGATTGTATTATTTAAATTGTGTGTTAAGTTATTCGCCTTACTTATAATGTGTCGTTTAAAGGTTGAAAACTGTTAAACGGTTGTTTACAATTATTAAAGTTCTTATTTTATTTATTGTGCTTTTTGCTTAAATTGCATATTGTTGTGTGCCAATTTACATTATGCCGCTCTGTTTACATACCACATAAAGTGGTCAAAAGTTTGTCAGTGTTCAATATCGAAAGCAATTCAGACCGTGGTCATACAATTAATGCAATGGAACTAAACACTATGGCTAAATATACCTACATTCTGAAAATCCTTTTCAATGAAACCAATCCAGTGCAAATCGGTCGCCGTAGCGTCAATTATTTTCAGAATAATCACGCATTTCTTTTGGATATAAACATTCTATTATTCCATACTGTGACGCACTTAACGTGCGTGTGATAAAATCCTAACATCATACTGAACAATTATGACCACTATGTTGATCTTGCTTTACATTAGGGATGAACTGTTGTTTGTTTGGATATTTTAGGAAAGCTTTTAAATCAGCTGTCGTGCCTACAGTGATATTCGGCCTTCACTAATTGATTGTTATATATCGACCACCACATAGTGCACGCACTGCATTTTCATACGAGAACACGCACTCATTAAGGTTCATGATTTAACATATATTCTGTTTTCATTTATAACATTAAATCATTTGTTATGGAGTATGCATATTTTGGTAGACGTTATCAAAACTATTATAAGAATATTCACCTCATTATATGTTTCTATTCTAGTTTAGACCGTAATTTACATTTACCTTACCTATACGAACATTTCAACATCTACGTTCTGTAAGCATCACAGTATTTCGAAGTGTAACGATTGAATGTTCAAATTAAAAAGCTGTTACGTGTTTTTGTTAAAAATAAGTGAAATCGTTTATAAAAACTAAATGTATCTAATAATCATTTATTTAAATCTTGTCTATTAAATTAAATATTAATCTTTGAACTCTCAGGTCATGTTAAGCATAGATCTTGCACACTTATAAGTCTTCGTGTATTGATAAAACTAACAGATGTGTGCGTTACATAAACATCGTTATATGTATAGTCGTTATCATACGTGTAGGATTATAAAATGGCTTAAGCACTGATAGCTTATTGAATCTCACATATTATGTCTGTCAAGACTGAATTTTTTAAACAAAAATGCGTATGCAAAAGAATTCGATTTATTCAGTATTTTACCTTTAAACGAATATGCTTTGTTTCAAGGTCGCTGTCATTGCGTTGCTATTCCCCATTCTAAACAGCAAGGTCCACGCCTTCCTGCGTCTTTTCATAGAAACGCGCGTGAAACCAAGTTTTGAAATAACCAATGGCAGAAAGAAGCGTATGAATAGTAGAACCAAATCATTCGAGAGGACGGATAAGAATTTGAGTTTACAGCTCACTTAATATATATATATATAACGTAATTATTTCTACACCATTCATCACAATATTGTTCAACATTTAGAGGAATGCATGTTTGTTTCATTTAATATCCATATTTTGATAGACAATCATGATTTGAATTCACCTTATGATTTAACATAACCTTTTGGAATGTAACTTTCATTGCGTACATAAAGTACGTAACCATTACAATTATTATTTTTTATCTTCCAACCCATATTTGGTATTTTGTATAAAATTGTGTACATTGAGAGAAGATAAAATTTAAAAAAAAACATAATCATACTTGACAAATTGTACACTTATCTTTTAAGGACAATATGAATCGATCGATGATAAATAATACAAGTAACAATAACCACACTTTTCTGTACAATTATTTTAATTTGATTTAGATACTCACACATACAAAACGTTGTATACTAAATTGTACAGCAGTCTTTGCCTAACTAATAAATTAGTTGGATATATCGACACATTGTGGAAAAAAGGAAGTTGTTTACTTTTAATAAACATGCTTTTAAAAAGATCAGACGTAATTGCCACATTATTCAAAATTATTATAGATTTGAAAGTATTGACAAACACTTTTGCCTCAGTCGTAAGGATACACATAGATGCATAATCGCATCCAGTGTGTCTGCAATACATAATTATAAATGTATGAGTATGTGTAGTATTGAGATATTTGCTTAACTCCTCATAAATATTCACATTTAATTTGTCTGAAGTGGCATCCTTGTGTTTGCATAGTCAGGTGTCTTAGATAATTTATACTGTTCCTACTGGTTCGGTTTTGGTTATGTTCTTCTTCGCCAGACCAATTAGCTATTATTGTATTGGCGTGCGTAAGAAAGGTTGGTGGTCAGTTTGTGTTTACTTACGGAAAAGTTTCTCGAGCGTTTTTGATAACAATTGGTAATACCTATCTTAAAAATCAAATCGAGTACGTAACCTTTAGGTCGTTCTTATTTTAAAAAAGATGTTGTATCATAAATTAAATGCAACGCTAAACTAACTGTATTTATAACATAACATATTTGCTAATACGAATATTTAAAAACATGTTCTGAATGAAGCCATACTGCATACGAGCTATTTTGAAGATTGGTTCAATGCTTAAAATCAATATTTCGTATGAGAGCCTAAATAATGATGTCACAAGTTAACTTATTTGAGTTTAAATTCAATGTTTACCAGTTTTTCCCACGTGCATCAAGGACAGAAAAGGGCATCGGAATATAAAAATTGAGGTTAAATGTAATTTGTTTTATCATATGATGTCTTATTAACAATTCAAATTTAACTAAACTGTCAGCCTCATTTTAGTTTATTATAGAAAAACATTTGCGTCAAAATGCGGAGCATTTCTTGTCATGTCCAGTGATTACATGTCCGCTTTAATGCAGACAAGGATATGTTCAATACATGCACGTTCCTACAACATTAACGTCAACGCAGTTAAGTAACTTCAGGTTTTTTAATAAAATTGTGATGATTATTCGACGTGTATAACGTCACATATTATACACATTGCATGCATCGTTCGTGGTAGTATACTTCGAATCGCCATAAATAACTTCTAATCAAAATAACAGTGTTGTGTATAATTGCAGTGTAAAAAAGCNTATACATACATTAAATAGTTACCTTTATATTTTGATTAAGGTTTTACATTATTTTCGAGGTGGAAAGGTTTCAAACAAGAATTACTCGATAAGTAGGTTGGAGCGTCTTGATGCGAATACTCGAAGCTAGTCTATTCTATAAGATCTCAAAGCCAATATTTTGTTTTCAAAACATCGTACAGTTACATTCCATAACATTAATTAACAATCTTAGTTTATTTCCATAATTTCCTTGAGGCAGTAATAACGAGCAGGTTAAAGCCGATGCCAACACGTGTACTCATATGTGTCGCAGAAGCACAATTGTATCTATGTTCCGTATGATCCAATCTGCACATAAAGGGAATTTTCCAACCTAGAGCATGTCTTGTGCGCATGAACGAGCATTCTTCTGTAGAGCATAACATTAGTTGCACTTAAATACGAATTGTCTTTTGTTTATTTTCTGGACCTACTTTTTCTGAACTTGTAATATGGTTTGTGATTCATCAACGTTTTATATGTTTAAAAAATAGTGATAAGCTCGTATATACTCGCTTTGAAATAACTGATAAATGTGGATATATTCTTTTTTTATATATATGTGCACCATTTTATTCACTCCGTAAGATATTACATACACACATAGGATACTATGTACAAACATACAAAGCTTTTTTATAAAGTATAATGAATTTCATAAACACAGTATTTCATGATGTAATGTACAGCTATTTGATGGGTATATAAATATAATTGTGATATATTCAACATACATTCATATAAAATTATAATTGTGTTATATTTCTACACAATATTACAATATTTTTTCAACAAAGTATTTTACAACAACAAAACACTGGCTTGTACAATAGAAACTAAATGAATGTTGAAAATAAGTATATATATCATTTATTATAAAGATTATTGCACATAAGAAAATTAAGTAGTATTTTAAGTGCTGAATTGTATTTTATAAGAAAACTCATAATGCAGAGTTTGCAAATAAAATAAACTTATGTGGTTAACATAAGTTATATTATGTGTTATGATTAGTAATGTCGTTATATGAGATGTCAGATATTATTTTAACAAGGGACCAGATTTTTAATTCTTCATCTGATTGAATTGTATTTTGGTAAATTTCAAAAGTGTGTTTTATACTATTTAAAACATTCGTGGGGATTAAAGTGAGGCATCATCCATAGGCAAAATGCTATTTTATTGTAATTGACCGAATTCTAAAGGTATGAGAATGTAATACGTTGTGTGAATGCTTTGCTATAAAACATGGACAGTGCTATCCAAACGCAATCACAGAAAAAAAGTTGACAATATTAATATTAACATTAATATCAATTATCGGCTTTGCTTCGGCTTTGTCTTCGTCTCAGATTGATTAATTAACATTCGATGCTAAATATACATAAATAGATAAGTTCGAAGACCGTTATTCAATGCAGATATTAATTATTTTTAGGAGATATAATCTACATTTATCATTAAATATCGGCATATTGTATTGTCTTTCATCAATGTTAGTAAGTTCGAAGACAATTATGCAATTCAGCAATTTATTATTTATACAAAGTTGAATCTTCATTTATCATTAAATACCGGCCTATTGTATTGTATTTCATCAATGTTAATAAATAATCAGTGTTCCTTATAGCAATATCCAAAATTTCAACGCTGGATGTCTTGTGGTAACATAGATTTAACAAGATAAACAAAAGGGCCATGATGGCCCTGTATCGCTCCACTGTTTTTTATGCGAAAAAAGCGTGTAATGCGCATGGGTTGAAATGTTCTCAAGCATGTGACTTTTCTTTCTATCCCTCGTCCCACTGGGCGCTTAAAGTTGGAAGGGTGAGCATTTTTATATATGGAAAACGTTACTACGGTGTTTACTAAACAGACTAAACTACCCGGTAATTGTCGCACAGGTCCTTTGCTTATAACGTATGTTCATTTATCTCTCCAAAAGATATTGTCGTTCTTTCTATTTTACATATTTTTAGATGCTGAAGATCAAATCTACGCATGTTCTACAAGATTAATGAAAGTTCCTTAAAAAACAACTTCCTGTGGCCATGTTTTTTAACGAATTAAATTGTCTTGAACAATTTTTTTATGGGAGCCCTCAAGGGATAAATTTGGCCATAGTTGACATAATTGCTGATACATTGTATCACTTTGTTTTATGATCATATACATGTATACATTGTATGTCTTATATTGAAAAAAAGTAAAAAAAACAAGTAAAAAAAAAAATGAAAAAAAAAGTAAAAAAATAATAATACAAAAAAATGCCCCTGGGGTCAAATTTGACCCTGCCCCGGGGGTACCAGGCCCCAGGGGCATAATTTGAACAATCTTGGTAGAGAACTATAAGATGTCACTACATACCAAATTTGGAAGCCCTAGGCCCAATGGTTATGGACAGGAAGATTTTTAAAGTTTGCACAAAAGAGGCTTTATATAAGCATATATTCCGTTCTGTGACCCCGGTGCAGTTTCAAATTTGAGCAAAGGAAAATAATTTGAAAACATTTGGTAGATGACTATATGATGTCATTACGTACCAAATTTAGTAGCCCTAGGCTCTATAATTTTGGACAAGAAGATTTTTAAAGTTTGCACAAAATAGGCGTTATTTGTGTGACCCCCGGGGCAGGGTTAAATTTGACCAAAGGGGCATAATTTGAAAAAAAATGGTAGAGAACTTTAAGATTTTAATACATACCAAATTTGGTAGCCCTAGGCCCAATGGTTATGGACGAGATTTTTAAAGCTTGCACAAAATAGGCCCAATATAAGCATATGTTCAATTATGTGACCCCCTGGGGAACGGTCAAATTTGATCCCAGGGACTAAATTTGAACAAACTTGGAAGAGGACTACTAGATGTCACTACATACCAAATTTGGTAGCCCTATGCCATACGGTTATGGACAAGAAGATTTTTAAAGTTTGCACAAAATAGGCCTTATTTAAGCGTATGTTCATTTTTGTGACCCCCGGGGCAGGGTCAAATTTGATCCCAGGAACATAATTTGAACAAACTAAGTAGAGAACTATTAGATGTCACTACATACCGAACTTGGTAGCCCTAGGACATACGGTTAGGGACAAGAATTTTTTTAAAGTTTGCACAAAATAGGCTTTACATAAGCATATGTTCATTTTTGTGACCCTCGGGGCAGGGTCAAATTTAACCCAAGGGGCATAATTTGAAGAAATTTGGGAGAGGACTATTAGATGTCACTACATACCAAAATTGGTAGCCCTAGACACAATGGTTATGGACAGGAAGATTTTAAAAGTTTTCACAAAATAGGATTATATAAGCAAATTTTCAATTTTGTGACCCCGGGGCAGGGGCAAATTTAAACCTAGGGACAAAATTTGAACAAATTTGAAAGAAGTTCACCCCAGGAACATTCCTGAGAAATTTCATCAGAATTGGACCAGTAGTTTAGGAGAATAAGATGTTTAAAGAAAAAGTTAACGCACGCATGCACGGACGCACGCACGACGGACACAGGACCATGACATGAGCCCCGCTGGCCTCTGGCCAGTGGAGCTAAAAATGCTCTTTTTTATTTGTTTGTGGTACAATATATCCAACACATGTTCATGTACCAATTTCGCATTTGTGTGTCGTATGAATAGATATCGTTTCGGGAAATTAAAATGGAATATATTGTGACACATAAAAATAAAAAAAGCAGTTTGTGTCTTGTTAAATCTATGTAGCCAGACCACATCTAGCGTTGAAATGTTTGCTATTGCTATAAGGAACACTGATTATTACGGCGTATGTACCACATATGTACTTCATATTATATGATTAAATGCTATAATTAAAGTGAGACTGTACGATTTTGTCAAATATTTATGAATTTATATAAAATGTGTTTAAAATAGTATACACATATTTCAATATAAATTAAAATAAAAGTTAAGAAGAACATGTGTCGAAGAATGCGAAATAAGCCAGATATTTAAATCTGACATCGAAAATGGCTTTTAACTTATGTAAGTGGAAACTGTATTTGCCCATGTTTTGCTCTCGTTTCACGACAATTGTAAACATTCGAAACTCATCACGCTGAACTTTTCAAATGTTCACAAATAAAAACAAACACAAACGATTGTAAAAAACGACACAAACCTACACACGAAAAGACACTCCAGTCTGCAAGTAAAGATTCTCAAAAATACACACGCAAATCAAGTGAGCGCGTACAGAAAATAAACTCACCTTCGCACATGCTCACTTAGTTAGGCTTTCGTGCCTACGTCAAGGCATTAACTAGTACGTGTAACGCTATATGAAATATAACTATGCTCACGTTCGCACGTTTAAGTGCTGAAGTGGAAATTGCCACACGTTTAGATAATAAATTACGCATCTGAAAACGCTAAAGTACACACGTAAAGACTCTCATATGCGTAAGCTAAAGTGCTTAAGTGCTAGAGTTTAAACGCGAATGTGCTGAAGTTAACGTTCGTATATTTGCTCAAGACTTCACGTAAAGGCACTCAAGTGCGAACGTTAATAAGCTATGTTTGCATGTAAATACGGTGCCGTCCGTCTACGTGCTTACGTTATTGACCTTAAACATATTTGATTATGAATACATATATATTTATGGTACAGTGACATATTGTAGACAATTAAGCTCATGTATACAAAAGGATTGGGTCTAGACTCATGCCACCATCATCAAAAGGACCTTTTCAGTTTGACAAAGATTTCATGAAGATGAGCGAGATTACAATATTTTTTTTACAGAAAGCAATTATATTATTTTGACACAGTTAATTTTCATTTAAAGAACACCACACAAAAAAAGAAAAAGAAGGAACGAAAGAGCATAATTAATACAAGACATGTTTGTGTTGTTTCATCAACGCTTTACCCGCCTGGCCGCATTTATGCATATCGACAATAATAATAACATGAACCCGTGATAAAACACAGCAGGATGCTCTTAGATGGTATGGATATGTCACTTAATTGTTATGTATGTTACATGAACAGCGGAACGTCATCGAATAGCTTTACAATATTTCCATATTTAAGAGTTGGTATACTGGACAAGAGTTTCGTAGCACTTATTTTGCGGAAAGTACAGGTGTTTTTTATACATGTAAACGCAAGTCTCGATATGATGATGATAACGCGACAGTCAGATGATGATAACGAGACTGTCAGATGATGATCACGAGACAGTCAGATGATGATAACGAGATAGTCAGATGATGAGAATGAGACAGTCAGATGATGATAATGATGCAGAAAGATGATGATAACGAGACAGTCAGATGATAATACCGAGACAGTCAGATGATGATAACGAGACAGTCATATGATGATAAAGAGACAGTCAGATGATGATAACGAGACAGTAAGATGATGATAACGAGACAGTCAGATGATGATAAGGAGACAGTAAGATGATGATAACGAGACAGTCAGATGATGATAACGAGACAGTCAGATGATGATAACGAGACAGACAGATGATGATAACGAGACAGTCCGATGGTGATAACGAGACAGTCAGACGATGATAACGAGACAGTCAGATGATGATAAAAAGACAGTCAGATGATGATAACGTAACAGTCAGATGATGAAAACGAGACGGTAAGATTTTGATAACGAGACAGTCATATGATGATAACGAGAACTTCAGATGATGATAACGAGACAGTCAGATGATGATAACGAGCCATTCATATGATGATACCGAGACAGTCATATGATGATAACGAGATAGTCAGATGATGATAACGAGACAGTCAGATGATGATAACGAGACAGTCAGATGATGATAACGTGACAGTCAGATGATGATAACNATAACGAGACAGTAGGATGATGATAACGAGACAGTCAGATGATGATAAAGAGACAGTCAGATGATGATAACGAGACAGTCAAATGATGATAAAGAAACAGTCAGACTATGATAACGAGACAGTTAGATGATGACAACTAGACAGTCAGATAATGATAACGTTACGATCAGATGATGATAACGAGACAGTAGGATGATGATAACGAGACAGTCAGATGATGATAAAGAGACAGTCAGATGATGATAACGAGACAGTCAAATGATGATAAAGAAACAGTCAGACTATGATAACGAGACAGTTAGATGATGACAACTAGACAGTCAGATAATGATAACGTTACGATCAGATGATGATAACGAGACAGTAGGATGATGATAACGAGACAGTCAGATGATGATAAAGAGACAGTCAGATGATGATAACGAGACAGTCAAATGATGATAAAGAAACAGTCAGACTATGATAACGAGACAGTTAGATGATGACAACTAGACAGTCAGATAATGATAACGTTACGATCAGATGATGATAACGAGACAGTAGGATGATGATAACGAGACAGTCAGATGATGATAAAGAGACAGTCAGATGATGATAACGAGACAGTCAAATGATGATAAAGAAACAGTCAGACTATGATAACGAGACAGTTAGATGATGACAACTAGACAGTCAGATAATGATAACGTTACGATCAGATGATGATAACGAGACAGTAGGATGATGATAACGAGACAGTCAGATGATGATAAAGAGACAGTCAGATGATGATAACGAGACAGTCAAATGATGATAAAGAAACAGTCAGACTATGATAACGAGACAGTTAGATGATGACAACTAGACAGTCAGATAATGATAACGTTACGATCAGATGATGATAACGAGACAGTAGGATGATGATAACGAGACAGTCAGATGATGATAAAGAGACAGTCAGATGATGATAACGAGACAGTCAAATGATGATAAAGAAACAGTCAGACTATGATAACGAGACAGTTAGATGATGACAACTAGACAGTCAGATAATGATAACGTTACGATCAGATGATGATAACGAGACAGTAGGATGATGATAACGAGACAGTCAGATGATGATAAAGAGACAGTCAGATGATGATAACGAGACAGTCAAATGATGATAAAGAAACAGTCAGACTATGATAACGAGACAGTTAGATGATGACAACTAGACAGTCAGATAATGATAACGTTACGATCAGATGATGATAACGAGACAGTAGGATGATGATAACGAGACAGTCAGATGATGATAAAGAGACAGTCAGATGATGATAACGAGACAGTCAAATGATGATAAAGAAACAGTCAGACTATGATAACGAGACAGTTAGATGATGACAACTAGACAGTCAGATAATGATAACGTTACGATCAGATGATGATAACGAGACAGTAGGATGATGATAACGAGACAGTCAGATGATGATAAAGAGACAGTCAGATGATGATAACGAGACAGTCAAATGATGATAAAGAAACAGTCAGACTATGATAACGAGACAGTTAGATGATGACAACTAGACAGTCAGATAATGATAACGTTACGATCAGATGATGATAACGAGACAGTAGGATGATGATAACGAGACAGTCAGATGATGATAAAGAGACAGTCAGATGATGATAACGAGACAGTCAAATGATGATAAAGAAACAGTCAGACTATGATAACGAGACAGTTAGATGATGACAACTAGACAGTCAGATAATGATAACGTTACGATCAGATGATGATAACGAGACAGTAGGATGATGATAACGAGACAGTCAGATGATGATAAAGAGACAGTCAGATGATGATAACGAGACAGTCAAATGATGATAAAGAAACAGTCAGACTATGATAACGAGACAGTTAGATGATGACAACTAGACAGTCAGATAATGATAACGTTACGATCAGATGATGATAACGAGACAGTAGGATGATGATAACGAGACAGTCAGATGATGATAAAGAGACAGTCAGATGATGATAACGAGACAGTCAAATGATGATAAAGAAACAGTCAGACTATGATAACGAGACAGTTAGATGATGACAACTAGACAGTCAGATAATGATAACGTTACGATCAGATGATGATAACGAGACAGTAGGATGATGATAACGAGACAGTCAGATGATGATAAAGAGACAGTCAGATGATGATAACGAGACAGTCAAATGATGATAAAGAAACAGTCAGACTATGATAACGAGACAGTTAGATGATGACAACTAGACAGTCAGATAATGATAACGTTACGATCAGATGATGATAACGAGACAGTAGGATGATGATAACGAGACAGTCAGATGATGATAAAGAGACAGTCAGATGATGATAACGAGACAGTCAAATGATGATAAAGAAACAGTCAGACTATGATAACGAGACAGTTAGATGATGACAACTAGACAGTCAGATAATGATAACGTTACGATCAGATGATGATAACGAGACAGTAGGATGATGATAACGAGACAGTCAGATGATGATAAAGAGACAGTCAGATGATGATAACGAGACAGTCAAATGATGATAAAGAAACAGTCAGACTATGATAACGAGACAGTTAGATGATGACAACTAGACAGTCAGATAATGATAACGTTACGATCAGATGATGATAACGAGACAGTAGGATGATGATAACGAGACAGTCAGATGATGATAAAGAGACAGTCAGATGATGATAACGAGACAGTCAAATGATGATAAAGAAACAGTCAGACTATGATAACGAGACAGTTAGATGATGACAACTAGACAGTCAGATAATGATAACGTTACGATCAGATGATGATAACGAGACAGTAGGATGATGATAACGAGACAGTCAGATGATGATAAAGAGACAGTCAGATGATGATAACGAGACAGTCAAATGATGATAAAGAAACAGTCAGACTATGATAACGAGACAGTTAGATGATGACAACTAGACAGTCAGATAATGATAACGTTACGATCAGATGATGATAACGAGACAGTAGGATGATGATAACGAGACAGTCAGATGATGATAAAGAGACAGTCAGATGATGATAACGAGACAGTCAAATGATGATAAAGAAACAGTCAGACTATGATAACGAGACAGTTAGATGATGACAACTAGACAGTCAGATAATGATAACGTTACGATCAGATGATGATAACGAGACAGTAGGATGATGATAACGAGACAGTCAGATGATGATAAAGAGACAGTCAGATGATGATAACGAGACAGTCAAATGATGATAAAGAAACAGTCAGACTATGATAACGAGACAGTTAGATGATGACAACTAGACAGTCAGATAATGATAACGTTACGATCAGATGATGATAACGAGACAGTAGGATGATGATAACGAGACAGTCAGATGATGATAAAGAGACAGTCAGATGATGATAACGAGACAGTCAAATGATGATAAAGAAACAGTCAGACTATGATAACGAGACAGTTAGATGATGACAACTAGACAGTCAGATAATGATAACGTTACGATCAGATGATGATAACGAGACAGTAGGATGATGATAACGAGACAGTCAGATGATGATAAAGAGACAGTCAGATGATGATAACGAGACAGTCAAATGATGATAAAGAAACAGTCAGACTATGATAACGAGACAGTTAGATGATGACAACTAGACAGTCAGATAATGATAACGTTACGATCAGATGATGATAACGAGACAGTAGGATGATGATAACGAGACAGTCAGATGATGATAAAGAGACAGTCAGATGATGATAACGAGACAGTCAGATGATGATAAAGAGACAATCAGATGATGATAACGAGACAGTCAGATGATGATAACGTGACAGTCAGATGATGATAGCGAGACAGTCAGATGATGAGAACGAGACAGGCAGATGATGATAATGAGACAGTCAGATGATGATAACGAGACATTCGGATGATGATAACGAGAAAGTCAGATGATGATAACGTGACTTTCAGATGATGATAACGAGACAGTCAGATAATGATAACGAGACAGGCAGATGATGATAACGAGACAGTCAGGTGATGATAACGAGACATTCAGATGATGATAACGAGACAGTCAGATGATTTTAACGAGACAGTCATATGATGATAACGAGATAGTCAGATGATGATAACGAGATAGTCAGATGATGATAACGAGACAGTCAGATGATGGCAACGAGACAGTCAGATGATGATAACGAAACAGTCAGATGAGGAAAATGAGACAGTCAGATGATGATGACAAGACAGTCAAATGATCATTACGAGACAGTCAGATGATGACAACGAAACAGTCAGATGATGATAACGAGACAGTCAGATAATGATAACGAGACAGTCAGATGATGATAACGAGACAATCATATGATGATAACGAGACAGTCAGATGATGATAACGAGACAGTCAGATGATGATAACGAGACAGTCAGATGATGAAAACGAGACAGTAAGATGATGATAACAAAAAAGTCTGATGATGACAACGAGACGGTCAGATGATGATAACGAGACAGTCCGATGATGATAACGAGACAGTCAGCTGATGATAGCTAGACAGTCAGATAATGATAACGAGACAGTCATATGATGATAACGAGAGAGTCAGATGATGATAACGAGACAGTCAGATGATGATAACGAGACAGTCAGATGATGATAACGCGACAGTCAAATGATGATAACAAGACAGTCAGATGATGATAACGAGACAGTCAGATGGTGATAACGAGGCAGTCAGATGATGAACGAGGCAGTTAAATGATGATAACGTTACAGTCAGATGATGATAACGAGAAAGTCAGATAAGGATAACGACACAGTCAGATATTGATAACGAGACAGTCAGATGATGATAACGAAACGACACAACATCACGATGGCGATAACACAAAATTGTATCGCATTATCATCATAGTTCTGTCTCAGTATCATGTATTTTTCATTGGACCGTCGCGTTATCATCATCGTACTGTCGAGTATCAATTTTAAAATCATTCTTTGCGTAGGCCATGGTCCTCACGGAATTCGGTAAGAACGAGCTATACGAGTATTGCGTACACATATATGTATGTTATTTTAGCGTTGTTCATTGTTTTTACGAAAACGTTTTGGTCATACATATCGAACATGTCTTCATTATTGTCTTTTTGTATACAAGTGTTTGCACACTACATTGCCAGTCGACATTTATAGCCCAATAAATACTTCACGCAAAACACTTCGTCTTTTTTACCACAATAATTTATTTTATGTTATATAAGACAAGTATAATATCTCTATTGAGTAAGTTAATTTATAAAATTAATCAGTTGTCATCCTACAACTTTTGAACAATGCAGTTGGATTGCTATATTTAAATTAAATTTCATAATTATATAGGGTCATATACGGATGTGGTAATTAGCAAATTAAAAGTACATCACGTTCACAAACGATGTGCGATTGAACGATCCTTCGGTTGTGCTTTGATCCTCAAACATAGTCGTTGATTTGTGCTTGCGTTATAACAATACTAAAACACACAAATACCTATTGTTCAACACATATGAATTGTAAATGAATACCGATTTTTAGTAATGTTACAGCGCCCTAGTTATACGCTGGTATGCATGGCAATAGTTGTATACATACTATAAAATTACGCTAGAAATTCGCGTTAAAGTGAACATACAAGTGCATATATGCAATTCTGCAATATTTTACCACGGCAAACGTTTAACAAAACACATATTATCTTACTAATAGTATTTTAGAGATCACTGAATTACATTTAAGAAAAAAATAGCGAATATGCATTAATGTAAAGAGAGCTTCTTCAAAAGCATCAACAGGATTGCTTCCCAATAAATGTAAGACACAGGATAAAACCGACAAGAAAAAGTCTTTAAATGATGTAGTTTTTTAACTCGAAATGTAAGATGCAAATATAAGTTAAAATTTAAACATGAAGATGCACACAACTGGATGTGATACGTTTATTAAAGCCTCTATAATGTTCAAAAATCAACGACACTGTCGTATTATATTTCGTAATGATGCCTCATATGTGGTATTCCCTAAATGGTAACACATTATAAAACAAAATATAGTGCATGATCCCGTTTCATCCACGGGGGTAAAGATTAATATGTTCAGTAAAGTGGTGTCCGCTTAAAGAGGTTATGGGATAAGTACAATAATGTTGACGTCTTTAAGTCACATACTTTGTAGCTTTGTTCGCAGGTTGATAGTTGTGTTAATTCATACTACAGTTGCAAAGTACATCGTCTACATTTTGGCAATATTAAAACATATACTTACAATCAACCAACATATAAATAACAACAGGGCGTCTAGTGGCTTGATGTTTTCAAACGGCATGCATAATGAACATATTTTGTATTCATAGTATATTCATTAAAGAAATATCAACGTCTCTCATTTACCAGGCAATAAACGTTAACGGCTGAATATATTGCGATTGTGTGACTTGTATGTTACGATGGAAATTACTTTCCTTTTTAAGATGAACTATTATATTAAGGAATTGGATGTACATATTATGTGTGCAATATATGACTTTTAACTTTGAAAAGACATTTTATTGTAAAATTTGCAAATTTTCCTATGAAAATTGCATTTTTTTTATATAAATTTAAGATTGTGCTTAGTTGTCTATAACTATCATACATTTTTTTTAATCTAAGAAAACATGTATTTTTGTAAGTATTATAGAACATTGCAGTATTCCTAGAAGTTTACTATTTTCCATTTACATAAATTATTATTTTTCACTCTCTTGGTTTGAAAATTACAAAAACAAATTTACCAATTTCTTACACTACACTTCTATGCGACAACCAATAATCTATGACAATTAAAGATGATAAAAGTCTTAGACAATGTCCTATTTCATTAACGTAAACGCGAACCTATTTTAAGGTCTTCTGAAAGATTTGTTAAAGACAAAGGACAAACACAGTTTTAAAGTTTCTTAAAAATAAAACACTTACATTTAAAATGTACCACACGATTCGACGAGTATCATTAAATAATAGACCATTTCTAAACTCTAAGATAACACTTGTGTAAGGTTCAGAATACCACTCCAGAACAGGGGCTAATAACATGTCATTAACGTAGAGGTTTACATATCTGGCTTATTTGATTTGAATATATTAAAGCCGTGCGATGTAATCAGACTAAACGATTATTTGGTAATTGAAATTTCGTATATATATTCATTATATATATTCACGTCATCGTGCTCCATAAAGTTAAAGTTCTGGTTGTCCGGTAGGCATTCTACCATTTAGTAGTTAAACTGTAATTAAGGTGTTATTGTAGTTTGATTTAAAAAAAAATGTTCGCTTTGGCGTTCGAATATCATTTGATCGTTTTATGATGTACAGTGGTTAACAGATTTGTGGTCCATTGTATATAAATCCTGTTTGGCATAAATGCCTGTCACCCAACGAATACCCATTGATATGTTAACTATGTAATTTTAAAAGAGGTCAAATGCTTCTGTTACATTAATATCATGGTATAGAACTGTGGTTGATCATTATTTGTTTTCTAAAAGAGAGACAGTGCGTTGCTTATAATGAGTTTAATAAACATTGAATTTGCTCAGATCGTTTAACAAAATACGTTAAAACACGATTACCGTCCTAATTGAACACACGTGTATATATATTGTATCTTGCAAACAAATATGAGTATAGACTATTGAAATGTTTAATTTTTAATTGATGTAACGACTTTACTGCACACACATCTACAATATAACGTTTGAATTGATGTGAATTGTATGCTATAGAACTAATTACACAATCACTCAATTGATCCTTAAATCTGTTGTACTCTCAGGACACGTAGTTTGTTAAACTAAAATATGCGACAAGGGGTGATAAACCATCATCATACACACTTTTACAAATTAACTACCGGTATAATAGCGCATCTTGATATATTCATTATAAAAATCCATCGATAACGTATTTTATTTATCAAACGCAAAATAAAACAAAAAAAGTTCAAATCCACCAGTTGAAAATGTCAATAACACTGTTTTGGCTAGTCCGATGCAACCTCTCGTCTCTCTCTCTCTCTCAGAAGTTATTGTGAACAAAGTCTGACCATAGACGCGTGTGTCACTCTGTTAAAAGAAAATGTGTGTCCTCGTTTAAGCTGTTTACGAAAAAAGTAACACGACATCATTCATGTGTAAAGTGATAAGCTTACCTCCTTAAATAACCGGTCGAGGAGGCCAATTGATTATATGATTGATAGTTAATCTGTGTTTTATCCAAAATATAATACATGAAAGTGATTGCAGAAATAGAGGATATTTGTTCATGTCAATGTCAGATCGTTTGTTATTTCAAGAGTGATCATAGAAAATATATTTTCACGAGTTAAAATATTATTTTTCTATGATCATGAGTAAAATAACAAACGAGCTTACACTGACTTGAACAAATGTTCTGTTTCTTTTATGCCCCTTTAAAAAAACAGCTATTTCATTTTCGCTGAACAGTTACCCTTTCTCCAGTGGCGTTCCTCAATACGTTGAAATTACATCATTTTGTTGACGAAATGACGTCATTTTGTTGACGAAATGACGTCATTTTTCCAGCGAAAATTTGTTATTTTCACCGGTGAAAATAACAATTTGTTTATTTTCACTGCTGTTATTTCACTGCAGAAATGTCAGATTATATCATATGGTATAAAATAAATTTAAATTATGTGTAGGAATTGCATATTATATTTACAAAACATGCTTCATTATGTGTTTACTGTTTAAAGAAAGTTACAAGACATTCGAAAGTCATTGAAGTTAACACATTTGGTTGGTATACAGTATCATTAAAGAAACACTTCTTGAATTGTTTTTAAATAATTATTGGCACGTTTATTGTCAATATCAAAAGTACGAAATTTATACGTAAATTAAGCAGAACTTACATTTATGCCATGTGTCAAATGTGCAACATATTATTGTCCTGCTGAAAATCCTGACAATCTGGTTATGTGGTTTGCGAACTGCTTTGCCTCGCGCGGCTGTAGACAATGTCCTTACTGAGTGGCGATAAGAGAAGATTTATTGCGCAGAAGACTTATTAGCTGATTTAAGCGTAATATGGTAGCATTATATTTGCATTCATGCAAAGACGCGATTAGGAAGAGAACGGATGTTAAAAGTGTCAAATACAAAGAATGTTTTTTTTTTAGGAATGCAATAACGACGACGACGACGACAACGACGACGACGACGTGAATCTATGTGAACTTAAAACAGCTAAAAAAAATGTCATTTCAATGCGCCGTTATAACTCTAAACTTACAAAAGCAGTGTATACGAAGAGGAAACATAGTGAGTTATAAAATTTAATATAACGTCATGTTCGTCTTAAACATCTGCAAAAGATGAAGGTGCATGCGAACTTTATCGCAGTGATTCAGTAGGATGAAGGCGATCAATTGGTACGGTGTAGGTAAATATTGTTTCAAATGATAAAAACATGTTTGTGTTTATTTTCGATTTAAATAAAAAAAAACATGTTTTGCCCAAAGATAAAACGTTATGGCGTATTCATTATGTTAAGTGAAACACAATAATACAAAACCTTCTTAAATACACTTAAAAAAAACACACCATACAATTGTATCGCATATTGCAATCGTAGGTAATTTTTGTTCAAGTTAAAATTGTTTTTATTGTTTAAAATTTGTTTACCATCAATTCAATAGTTCATTTTTAATCAGTTAGGTAACAAATTTGGAATGCATATGCAGCGATCGTTTGATGGAGTTACCTGCAGCCATGTTCAACATGTGTTCGTGTTCGATGTACTACCACTGTCTGTTTCAACCAGGCAAAGTTTTACGACGAACGGTAATCTGACCAGGGCCATTAGTATCGACAGACGCCTGGCGAAAACGATTAAACGAACGTGTGTCGATAATTGCAGACTTAACGTGTTCTGTCGCTCGTAGATTGGTCTGCGAGTTCTGAACAACAACGCATGCATGCGGTGGATTGATTGTTGCCATGCGGCAGCGAAGTGTTGTAAACGACAACTTAGTGTAGCTGTTACAAACGTTACTTTAGTTCCATTGTGTCCCCGAACTTGGGACGGCTTCGGATGTTTCGAAGACGCGGGACCCTCGACTTGGAACTAAATTGTATGCCCAATCTACGTGAAACATGCTTCTGTATCTGGAAGAGTGTTTTTTCCATGTTTGTTTCTCTGTGTCGTTTGTTAAGTAATGTCATCAGACAATGTTGATTCCGATATGTTTATTGTTCATTTTATTGCACGTTAATCACATTAGTTCCTTTCCTCAATATAAAGCGTAGTAAAACAGCTCAAATCGCATTACAAGGTATACACAACGATGTTTTCTGATTTCCCGACTTAATTGCGTGAATTTTACCATTTTCGAATAATTCACAGGTTCTTTTTGTATTGATTAAAAAGCTTTAAACCTTCAAATCAATAATTAAAGAAAATAAATCACCACGTCCGCCCTTATACGTTCATAGGCACCATAAACGTCTAAATTACTTCAGGATATTCAAGTGTCTCCAAAGATGTTTCATTATATTTATGCCGTAAAGATCTTTGATGTTCATTAGACATGCCTCCCAGAAGATTGTGTTTTAAGTGGTTTATTTTTTTTTTCCTGACGATAGAAAAGAAATGAGCTGTAGGACATTGGTTTCATCCAATATGCTTTGAATTACTTTCATCTTGATAATGACTACCTCTCCAGTATAAATAATGTATTGATTAAATATTGCTGTGGCTATTGTACAGATTGCAGGAATAAATTCAATAGTTTTGCACGCCAGAGTCATAAAGACTTTAAAATCATCGCCGCATTTAATTGCGTTGATACTATCATCAGCTCACTGTAGCGATGAAAATATTTTTAACACAGGTGAATTGCCACAACCTCTTACGGTTAAAATAACCATCTTTTACAATTACACATATTGTTTTTATAAGCTCGCTGAATTATGTATCAAACTTTAACATTAAATTGCCAGAATTGTTTCGAAAAACTTGGCCACACTATTTCGCATGCATTTTATATGTTTCATTGACGAATATCAATTTTAATCATTGTTCAATTGCTTTTCAAAAAAAATAATATGGCCGAAACGTATGTGAACATTTGTAGTTAACTCATTGTTTACATAGAAGGTACATTTTCACACCAGTTTCAAAAAGGTTTACATGTGAAAACGGCGGTTACCAATATATATAGATATGGTTCTACAAGGAAATTATCTAAACTTCATAACTTGAATGTAAAATGTAACGATCAAACTATTGTTTCTCAATCATCCGTTAAATACCTTGGTTCAGTATTGGACAATGATCTTTCTGGTACATCTATTGTTAATAATATAATTAAAAAGGTGAACTCAAGAATAAGATTCTTGTATAGACGAAATCACTGTTTAAATATGGAATTAAGAACATTGTTATGTAACGCCTTGGTTCAATGCCATTTTGACGATGCTAGTTCTTCTTGGTACAGTGGTATAATTAAACATTTGAAAAATAGATTACAAGTTGTACAAAAGAAAGTTGTTAGATTTATTCATGGATATGACTCTAGAACATCATTGAAAGTCAAGAATTTTAGAAGTATTGGTTGGTTAAATGTTCAAAATAGAGTTAAGCAATTGAGACTCAACCATGTTCATAAAATTGTTAACAAGAAAAGTCCTTCTTCGATGAATAATAATTTTAGTTTAGTGTCTGATATTCATAGTCATAACAGTAGTAATAGTAAAGGTAACTTTTATTTACCTCAAGTGAATGGTTTTACCTGCACTACTTTTTATTATCAAGCAATCAAAGACTGGACAATTCTACCAGCAGATGTTAAAAATGATAGTAATAATTATGAATTTAAAAAGAAAGTGAAGACTTCTCTCACAGACAAAATAAAATTGAAAGAAAATGCTGATTTTATTTTTAACTAGTAGTCTCATTTGTTTAAATTAATGTTTTATGTGATTGGTTTGTTATATATATATGCCTGTTGTTTAAATAAGTCATCAATACAGTATTGGTACGTACATTTAAATGTGATAACAAGATAGTATTATGACCAGTGATTGTTAATAACATATGCTTTTTTCCTTTGACAGTCATCCATAGGACCCCGTTGGAAATAGGTTGTAAAACTTTCATGGGTCATCCTGTGTTATATATATTATGTCTTGTACTCAACATCTTGGTATTCAATGTCTTTGCCATATTTACTGACTATGTATGTGTAAATGACTGTAACTGATTAACGTTGACTGTGATTTATAAATGTGATCTATCAATGCACTGTGATTCTAAATCTGTGATAACTGCAATCACATTATTAATGTTGTGACTTTAAAATGTATTGTATGAACTGTTGTTGTATGACATATATATATATTCACGAATAAATCAATCAATCATTCAATATAAAATACTGTTTGTTTGAAATCGTTTAGAGCGAATGGAATGTATACGTCACTTCACGCTTTATACACACGTAGTGGACATCCACGATTTAGTCCAACCTATCAATTTCTTATTGAAATAGCCACCGCTGCTGCGCCAACCATCTTTTATAGTTAGTTTACTAGGGCTTATATGCCAATAATTCGACAGATATGTAAGACGTTGATCAAACTAATTTGGCTCTCAGACCGGCTTATGTTTAAATTGTCCATCCATTTCTTGAGGAAAAGGGCTGCTTTTATAGATTTATCAGCAGCGCTTCATAAGTCTAAATTTACAACTGTGATAAAAATACAGTGTATATATTCTAGAATTGTGTTATTATTTTCATGAACTAAACTTAGTAAACGGATAAGTTTGATACATACATTTGAACGCTTTATACAATTTACAATACTAAACAATCTACAGCTGATACTGAACAAGTGTTGTTTGTAAAAGTTACTGCATACCAGCTCTTATATTATTAAAGGCTTTTATTTTAAATATAAAGTGTGAACATGTTGGAAAATGGCATAATTTAAAATAAAACTTTTCAAATACAATAGCATGCTCACATGTTATGAATATCAAATAAATGGAACTTATCTACATGCCCAAATAAAAGACGTTTGATAATCAACCGTATTTTACTCTATTGCAACACCTGTTATATGGGCTTTAGTCATTCTTTTATAATAATCCGTAGTAAACTTTCTTGTTACATTGTTGTATGGGCTGTTATAATGCATTGTATAATATAATTGATTATATGAATGAGTTCAGCTTTAACCATACAGTTTGAAATCGTACACTGGACTGCCAATCTGTAAACGACATGTTAAATGCATGTTACAAAAATAAATATGGCCGAGACAATATAAACCTGCTTTTCAATAATGTTTAAATGTGTTTTAATCTGGTGACGAAATAGTACGTACCCGTCTTGTTATCTACATGTAAACTTGTCATTAGCTATCCGAACCGAAATGTAATTCACTCCTAATTAAATTTCTTAAACGTTTTTATTCTCCTCGTACATGCATTTGTATCAAATACCACATGCATTCTTTTTTAATTGATGGATACCAAATCGTTCTGCCCTGCTGGTAGAACTGGAGTTTCGAAATGTTTGGATTTGCTTATCTACAAAGATGTTAAGAAATAGTATTCGTGTGTTGGTTATGCGTATTACCAATGAAAATACATGATTTTATATCGGTGTCTTTCGACCGTACAGTATGTTTCGATGACAACATATTTTTTTGCAAGAATGTTTCATTTTTCTCACAAACAACGCACACACACAGTTTACACATTGACAACATACACAAACGACAGATATTAGCCCACATTAAGGTAAATGGTAGAGCACAAATGTATTTCACATTTCAATTTTAAATAAAAAATCTATGGCAACGACAGAAAACATATCTACATAAGGTACAATAATGACATCATACATAAATGGATGACCAAATTTAGGAAGACCGATTTATGTATGAGGCATCATTCTTGACGCATTATCTTAAAAGATCTTATATGTTTGCATTAGAAAATCAAAAACAGCATAGTTACAACTCTGATAACATGTCAGCATTTTTACAAACATCTAATTTAATATATTTTTTATGAACATTATTGTTAAATGGCAAACATAACGGAGCTTTAATGAACAATAACTTACATCACAAGGTCGCTATTTCACCAAATTTGATAGAGTTGTAATACTTGTAATTGAGTGCAAAACTATAACAAAGTTCAATATAATACAGGTCGCGATTAAATCATATATTAGAGCGCATGTAGATTAACATGAGTTTCTTTATTAAACATATGCGTAATGTTTTCATTGTATGTTTGATTGTTTTCTTGTAAGAACCATCGACGGATATCTTTTAATATTAAAAATGTAGATTATTGATTTAGGCAAGTGATTATTCTTCTTTTGTATGAGGTATTGTCACATTTATTTCCATGATTTTTCTTGTTTTGATGGATAAAAAGTAAAGAGTCCATCTTAAAAGGCATGTTTGGCTTCTAGCAACTTTAAATTTAAATGATCATTTCAAAGTATAATTTTAAATTATGAAATTGTGTTATGGTCACAAAGATCACAATGCATGCAATGCAAAAGACGATTGAAACAATTGTTGGGATCATGCGGTTTTTCTTTGGCTTGTACTCGAGCTGTATTGCACTCAGATGCCAACTTAGCGTTAGTTTAAGATCCATATTAGTGTGTTTTTCCTTTTTTAAATTGTATTTCTCGTTATTTCCAAATTATATTAGATGAGAAATTCAATTTCTTTTATACACGTTAAGTCATGTCTATACATGGCTTCCTTTTACTAAGACCATATCGACACGTTTACATTATCTAAAGAAACTATTTCCACGTTGATACAGAAAACCTTGTTACTGCAGATGACAGTTTGCCTTAAGTGAACATTTTCGTTAACTGAAATTCATGCTGAGTAATGACACAAATCAATGTGAGATATGTCAGATATTATTTCAGTAACTGCTCCCGCTTGCGCATCTTTCTGTACTTGCGTTTAAATTGCTTGGTAGAAAGGATGCTATTAAGAACCTCCTGTCAAATCAAGGCTGTTATCATTTGTTAATAGCACAGGCACACGATACAACTGTACAATTTAAGCTAGTGTTAGTGAACAGTTCTGACAAATTGAACACATTTGAAAACAAAAAAATCTATATTGGGACATTTTCATTGTGAGTTCATTGACAGGTCAAGTGTTAAGTCACCGACCAAAGGTCCGATTAGAAGAGATATAATTCAGTATCATATGAAACATGCAAATTAATGATTTAGAGTTCTGACGTGTATTATTTCATGATGACAATCGAATCTTACTATCGAAAGGCTATTAAATACATGTCTATCTAAGGCGGTGAAGTGCACTTACCGCTAACGATCTTGAATTACATGAGACGATGCTAGTTTCCATCATTCGGTTTACGTACTTTTTGGGTTAAGTGATGTGCTGATTTGTTTTTTTGTTTAATATGTCATTTTCCTTAGATATAATATAGCTATTGCCTTTAAGACTAGTAAATGCTAGCATTAATTATGGCAAGTGTACACATACAACCCAGCAAACAATACAATGAAAGACACATCTCCATTGAATAAAACTTGAATCACAACTATATTATTTCATAGCCCAATGTATTTTCTAAGATGTTCACACAGTGGCGAAATGAAAATTTACTAAAATTTTGTCACAGATTGAAAAGAATAAAACAAACTCTGTACACCTTGGAGTAAAATAACATGAATGACATAGACTCATAAAACTTATATTTGTAAAAGCCTCTATAATGCTCAAAAATAAACGACAATTTCGTTATTCATTTCGTAAAACAAAGTTAACATTTAAATAATCAGTGCTCCTTATAGCAAGAGCCAACATTTCAACGTTAGATGTACTCTGGTTACAAAGATTTGTGTAGATACAAAATGCTCGTTTTTATTTTTTTGTGAAACAATTAAATCTATTTTAATTTCCCCTAAAAATATCTATTCATACGACACACAAACAATAAAATAGTACCATGTTAGTGTGTATGTGTCGTATCAATCGATATCGTTTCGGGAAATTAAAATGAAATTCAATATGCAAACAAACAACACAAAAACAACACACAAAAAACGAGCATTTTGTATCTACAAACATCTATGTTACCAGACCATATCTGGCGTTGAAATTTCGGCATACTGATTGTTGAGTATTTATCTTTATTTTACGCAATATCGTACGAATTTTTCGTTGTTTTTGAGTAGTAATGGGGCTCTAAGCAGTAACCATAATTATACATTGATGGTATTGACAACCGTTTTAAACGCGAAACAATTAAAAAATATGGAGGGCTTCTGTTAATTTCCTTTCATTCTGTGACAATACGTGAATGACTCATATAAAATATAAAATATTAATGCTTGTACCATGGTTTAAGGCTGTAGCTTTTTAACCAAAAGGTCAGAGTTTCGAGCTCAGGTTGGGTAAAGATGTGTTTTCTTTATTTCTTATATTTTTATAGAAAGCTGGAGCTCGGCATTGGGGATACGCCCAACTTAAATAACTGTGATCACACACATTTAGAGATTGATCAAGGACAACAACGTGCAGTTCAGCATGGTGTTAAATGCGTCATATATAGTATACGATAATACTTTAAAATATGCCTAACATTTCTATATACACTGCACACACAGTATATCATACACTGCTGTTTTGTAAACATTAAAAGAACATTTAACAGTTTACGGTAGATGCAACGTATAGCATAATCCGATGCAGCAAAATGGTGTCTGCACTATTCTTGTCCATAATTACGTACCTGACACAGTGACACTGATGGAAGACAATACAAAAGGCCGGTATTTAATGACAAATGTTTTTTTTCCAGAAATAATTAATAATTGCATCGCATAATGGTCTCCGGACTGTATACTTAGTATCAAATGCTCATTTATAATACGCAGACGTAGACGCAAACGAAGTAAAACATATTATTTATATTAATGGCAATAGTTGTTATGCGATTATGTATCTTCCAAAATCCTTTTTTTATGAAAACTATAAGATACGACCGTTTTATCTCAAATAACTTGTTATTTATTTGTCAGAAATACGTATGTCTTTAAATAAGCGATTCTGTATTGTCAGCTCTAGTTATGTTTCCGATTCCATTTTCGATTTTGTAGTTTTCAGCTTATGTGTTTTATGTCCATAGATCCCATCGACGTGCCTTCGACGTTCATGTTGGTTTTACAAAATCAAAGAGAATTCATTGTGTTTATCTAAAAAAATATATTAAAGCGGGACTGTACGATTTTGTCAAATATTTATGAATTTTTATAAAATGTATTAAAAATTAGTATACATATATTTCAATATAAATTAAAATAAAAGTTAAGAAGAACATGTGTCGAAAAATGCGAAATAAGCCAGATATTTAAATCTGAAAGCTTAAATGACTGGAAGTCAAATAAGCCAGCATGTATATAATACGTGTACAATGTGAATCTAAATTTAGTTTTAGTGCAGATTCGTTCATACGACACAAAGACACAATTTTGTTTCCTTACAAATACGAGTAAAAGTGTCGGCATCGGCTTTAACCAGCGCTAACTAGTCTTTGCTGCATTTTATGAAATTCGTCTTCAAAGTATAATTTGTATTGCCTATTTTGAGTCATCGTAACATAATTTAATCAATATATTAAAATTTAACACATGTAAAAATCGTACAGTCCCGCTTTAATAGAACACTTACACTTAATATAAAATGATTAAAAAGAGACGAGGTTCACCGAATTGGAACGGTCAATGCAAAGCACTGGGAATCGTTTTTATTTATATTAACTGTCAATAAAACTTTACTGTACATGCTGATCGTAAATTAAAGTTTATATAATTTATCAACTGTTGATGTTTCTTAATTCATTGAAACAAATATGCCGGTCCCAATTTATATGTGACTTGCCTCTAGGCAGATGATGCGTTTTACATTAAATGAAATGTAGTTTAACTATTTATATTAAAGGTGTACACAATGAATGACAGTAATACCAAGTGTATATATTAGATCACTCATGATTGGTATTACTGTTTTCCCCGTAACTTATTAGCAAGTTGATTTGCATTCTCCTCAAATATAGTTTATGTTTTAAACTGCAATGTAAGGTTTCTGTGTAAGGACGATTTTAAACCTATATTAAAGATCGAACATAATGTGAATTTATCAAATGTACACTTAAGTGTATAGCCATATGGTTAATTGATTCTTGACACCTTGTTGATGCCATTTCTAACTTACTGATACTCTGTATTCGTACTAACAAATCGTTCAATTAGTCCTTGACAATAAAATGTATCGTCGATATGTCGAGACATGAAGTCGCAATTTCCAGAATGACCGATGGTAGTTGTCGATGCATACGTTGCCGTCAGTAATTGTTTATGGCAAAATTATCGCACAAATTATCGTGTGTCGATGGGTGTGGAAAACTGTAAAACAAAACAACTCGACGTTACAACGATTTCAAAGTTTATATTCTACCTAAAATTGGCAAAACGTCAAACGAAGTTTATAACACGGTAAGACATAGTAGATATGGTTAATACTGCCTCACTTTGACTTAACATGGCCACAAACGAGTTAGAATTAAACTAATGTGTTTGGCAATCTGGAAAAGTAAAATGCATGGGAAAGCGTTATTTTAATCCGCTAAAATAGTGTCATCGATGGGAACTGAAAGTTGTCCTACCGTCTGTTATGAATATCCATCCTCATTTCTGTCTCTTATTCCGTCCGTGCGTTCTCAAAACTGGATCCTACGAGTTGTCTATATATAATGCAGATACTTAGTGTAAACAAATGTAGTTCAAACAAACAAACATTGTTATAAAAAGAATTGCATACATCATTTACAAAGGTACATGTTTGAATGGAATTGGAACGAAATAAAAGGTCTTATACAGTATTTTTCTTCGGTATATATGCAGTTGCATGTTATGGGATTAACATGATTGGATTTTAAATGATTGAGCAAAAATAGCATCATGGCAAAAAAAGACAACTCCGATAATAGATGTTTATTTACTGATTGCAATGAATAGGATGACTTTTAAAAGGTGTAGAAAATAAAGTGGCAGAAGCTGGGGAAGAAAACACAATACTTTTTGAAAGACGTGTTTGGTGCAGAAGAAGAAAATAATTTATATACATATATACAACTCAATTAATTTCAAATGTCCAAATGTCAGACGACTGTTATTAAAATGCAGTAACAAGTGATACTTTAATCACTTGAAAAGTACTGATGCATAATCATAAAACTTGGTTTATACAGGAAACAAATTAGTAAAAAAAATCTTCGTCCTACTGTCACAAATGGACATTTAATTGTTTAATGGAAATTAGCACATTAAGGGTCACATAATTGTTATAAATATATCGGTGGCACCGCATGATACATTTATCATCTTGTAACATGCGCTATTGCCTTACAAGGGCCCTGTTAACCATGCGTGTACCAATCTCAACCAAAACGTTATTCTCAACAATGATGGACGACAATAGAATAGACGGATATCAAATGACAAATACATGTTTTATTTCTCAGAAATAATTATTTCTATCCAATTCATAACGGTCTTCCGACAGCCGGTCTATTTATATAGATGTCTATCGAATGAACATTTATCAACCATATCCATAGAGTTGTTATGCATTCAATATCAATCGTACCGTTTTGGTTTTATTTTCCTTACAAAACAAACTGTCGTACTGTTAATAGCCGCAAGTGTATTTATATAAATCGTACATCGTATAATGACACGTTCTTCTTCAAAAGAGGCTTTATGAGAGCACCCTTCCACTCATTTGGAAGATGTGAGTGATTTATTTACAATGTCAGTAACAATAGGTATGAAGAGATTTAAGTTATCTTTTATTTTTTTAGTAGGAATACATCTAGTTCACATTTTGTAGATTTAGACTCCATTATCAGTTAAGAGACTTCATTCTCTGAAATTGGCCGAAAATCACCGAACGTTGCAGGTGGCAATCTTGAATCAGATGACCGAATGTTTGGGGAATCATGGTGAACATAGATTCTGTCACGAGTGTCCCGCAAATTGGCAATCTTATCTGCGAAGAAATTGATATATTGGACTAAGTTGCATGTAATATATGTATGTACGAATAGTTTTCTTATTGTTTAATTGCGTAAAAACAATTCTAAACAGTAACGCTGTTATTTTACCATTGAGGAAAGCGTTTACAATGAACACAAAGAGGTTGAGCAAAAACGTCACCATCAGTAAACCCGTCACGCAGCAATTATAAAACATTTTGAAGTTATATCGTGTTGTAATTCATAATACACAGCATGTTTTTAATTTCTACCCATATTACGATACCTCTATTCTAGCGAGAAATGATAAAGTGGATGCATTTATACCTGGCCAGCGAGAATTCGAACGCGGACACTTGCTTGTTAAAAAACGCCGTATTCGAAACTAGAGTAAATAACGACATGGTGAAATAAAAGAAGATACACCCGATTCAGCTAAGAAGAAAACTTATGCAAATGTGTTTTACAACTGTTCCCGCAATGATAGACAGATCTACTGACAGTGTCATTGAGAAACGGCTCGATCGAATACACGCACAACTCTCAAAGGTGCTCACAAACGATGAAATTTCTCTTCTACAAATGCTTATTATCCTCATTATTCCTATATATTCAGTTCAATGTGGTCAATGCAAAATGTGCGTCATTAATCATTAGATTTATATGAAATCTACTGGAATATCAATTTCCGCAATGCTGGGAATAATTTACCGCTAAGACATGAACACCAAATGTCATCCAATGCATAACTAACAAACAATCACTAATTTACATCAAAGTTGACCAAACAATTGTGAATACCTTATCGTTTGCATGTGAAACTAAGAAATTCCGACAACATTGGTCAGACATTCAGTTGCTGCGTGATGTTTCGTATGCAAATAGGAAAAAATAATACAGGACAATACATACATAACACCTTTAAACATATATCATAATTAAAGTTGGGATGACTGCCTATGAACTGCCAAAGCAAAGCAGTGCAGTTGTATTGCATTACCTAACCGCACACTCAGTCACGAATTTATCACAAAACACACAAGTGTTAATACACATGTTAATGTGTGTTCACTTGTTTATCTTCGGGACTTCGTTTGGAAACCATTGCCCGTTGTGATTTATAAGGAACTCAATTTAAAGCCCCGTTGTTATAAAATTCGCGGGCAATCGTTGTCTAGGCATATGTAATTCCTAATAAACAAGGGCACCGTTTATTAACAGAAGTTGCTGACTGGCCAGGTGTTTGTACTCTTGTTATTTACCACGGGAACTATCAATTATGATTTCATATCAAATATGAGCTTTTGGGGGATAGTTTATCTTTCAAACATTATCCACTGTAGTATTGCAGTATCATCTTCTTTTTTTATTCGTAGTTTTATCACTTCGTTATTTGTAAACCCATTTGGAAGTGTTATTTATACACTTAATTGTTTTGATTCCTTTTATAGCATTGCTCATTTGCTTTGTGAATTTTCCCATATTAAGTGCACGTATATAGATGGCTCATTTCTAAAACTGACCTGCTGTTCTAATTAAAATGCTAAACGTTTATTTCATAGTTCTGGTATGTTATACTTTTGAAGATAACCAACATATGTTACATTTAAATGTACAATCTCAAAATATTAAAGAAACGTCAATACCAATTGTACTACGTCATATTGTATCTACTTACGTTCGGAAGTAACTAACCTAATTTGAAACATTCATGTCGATTGGAAATACCATTAACAATCAATTTTTCAAAAGAGAAACTAGGTTAAAGAATGTGATATTTCTGTCCGAACCGGCTCACCATTCGTATTCTAGACCACAATTTACTTTGAATGTCGCCAATTTTGATCGTCTTTCTGTCAATCAGATGCAATTGATATGATATAGTAGCACAATGCAGACCTGAATCACCTTCACAGTGTTTTACCCTGGTATTTTCCACGTCAGTCGTTGTACGTTCAACAAACATGCCCTATCTTTGTCACAAAATTAGTGCATATCAGGTCACTTTCTGTACCTGTTTTCACTGTTGATTCTAAATGCATCAAATTGTCATCGAAACCCCGGACCTAGAATTTTTAGGAAGCCCAAGTATCCCTGTGGTGAATGCGGCAGGGCTTGTACATGGTACCGCACTGTCAAGTCCATCCAGTGCAGTGATTGTACAACCTGGTACCACAAGGATTGTCTGCGAATGTCATCAGGAGTTTTCAATGCCCTTGGGGGAAACGACGACACCTGCAATTTCTGTGCTCAACACCTACACCCTCTTCCTTTTCGTCCGACAGAAGTTCCGATTTAGGCTCGCCACTTTTCACATTATCGACTACTATTGGTCGCAATAGACAACCCACACCTAAGAAGAAGTTACGAATTCTTGTCATTAATTTTCAAAGCATGATGGCCAAACGTGAACCATTTTGGGCACTTCTTGAACAGGTTGACCCAGATATAATCCTCGCAAGCGAAACATGACTTAATCTAAGTATTTTTGAAAGAGAGATTCTGCCAGACAACTACAGGTTTGTTTCCCGCAGAGATAGAACGAATAGCACCTATGGTGGAGTTGCTATAACTGCCAAACACGGCATGGAAGGCACTGAAATCCTTAACAGTTCTACTTCAGAATTTATCGCAGCCTCATTTTACACATCTAGTACAAAGAAACCTATCAGTATAGGATGCCTGTATAGGCCTACTGACAATAATCGTGACTACACATCAAACCTTTGCCAAGAAATAAGGAACCATCACTCTCAATATTGTTATACTATCATCTGGATCGGAGGAGACGCAAACCTCCCAGACGTAGACTGGACCTCAGACACCATAATTGATCACCAGTACTCCATCCATATCAATGAGGCATTTATCTACACAATTATTGATACCGCCAGTGAACAACTAGTGACTTTTCATACGAGAAATGAAAATACACTTGACATTTTCTGCACAAATCACCCAACTCTTGTCGAAAGATGCTTACCCATGCCTTTCCTAAGTCATTGAATGCATGTACCATCTAAGCTTACATCTTCAAGATTCAACCAACCATGGTGCAAAAGGAATATTAGAAAACTAGCTCAAAGAAAGAAACGTGCTAATCGAAGAGCCAGAAAATCTTAAGATCACACAGCATGGAATATTTACAGACAGATTCAGAAAGAAAACCAGAAAGAGCTTGTAGAAATGCCAGAAATGATTATGTTAGCGACAGGTTAAGTGAACCTAGAGGCAACAACAAGAAGTTTTACTCATACGTCAAAAGCATGAACAGTGACAGTTCAGGCGTTGCTCCCCTGAAGACAGATGGGTCCACCTATTCTGATGCTAGTGCCACAACGGAAGTTCTGAACGGCCAGTTCTCTTCGGTGTTCCCAAAAGAAGACAGCGAGAACCTTCCAGACCTCGGACAGGATATCTGTCCCGCACTGATATCTATCCATACGACACATGAACACTAACATGGTACAAACTTCAAAAAATGTTTTGTTTTGCCCTTTGAAAAGTTGCCAAAATTGACTTACGCGGTTTTCGAAGAACAGCGACGATATAACGTTTAAACTGTGGTGCACATGTGATTAAATAGTACCACTACCATTGTCATTTGATGATTAAACTGACACATAACAGGCGGTATATCATCGGGTTATTTGGCTTTGGGGCGCATGATGACCATAATGGGTCTCATTTATGCCATATGTATGTCGCGTGTGAGAAGTGAAACTAAGTTAGTACATCTAATTCCCATGTTGCATGTTTTGTGCTGTGTTAGCATTTGCATTGTCTTCTTGTGTGTAGGCAACTGATTACTTGACTTAAATAAAGTATTACCGATGGTGACTACAGTTTATCTCCTGAAATTGCCTCCATTTTTTTAACATCTCTCTATTTTTGAAAACGCCATTTATCTTACGAGAACGTTTGGAGAGCATTTCTACAAGATTTTCGAGCAATTTCATTTGTTATAGTGGGAGAAAAAAACCGACGCATGAGATATTCAATATAGCTCCTTTGAATAAAGTCATTAATATCTGGAACCACGTATGTGTAAATATTGACACTTAATTTTCGTAAATGCACAACTTGCGTCATTTGCCGTCGAGAAATGGCTAAGATAAATTGGATATTGTGTCCGTGATGATAGAACGTGCAGAAATTGATAACTTTATAGTATTATGTTATATATCATTTACAGTAATTGTTTGTTCACAGAAATGTTTTACGATATTCGTTAAAAGGCCTAACACACGGATATTTCGGCCTTCATGCTTTTCACGTCCAGAGAACGAGCTTGTTGGTAATTTGTATCAAAACAGCAGTCTTCTATAAATGACTTACACGACGCGAAACCCTAATGAAACATGGGTAAGTCTCGCGCTTGTTATGGTTCTAAGCCTCGCATGATAAACTTGATCTTTATCCAACACTCACATACTATTCTCTAATATCCCATTATTTCCCTCCCTTTTCCCATTAAACATTATCCAATTACGCATTTGTTTTTAAATAATAATGAAACAAAATCGCTACGTAACTGCATTTTATCTGGAATGAATGTGATCTTTGACGTTTGACTTGTTAATAACGACGTCATGAGCACTTGCGCTTAATATTTGTAAAATATATTCTTCGCTGTTTTGTTGTTTTTTTTTTGGTTTTTGCTTTCGTATCTAAAATACAGTGTATATCACATCTTGATATTTAACTGTTTGTTTTGTTGAATCTGATTTTATTTTACTAAAAATGATGACTTTATAGTTAAATAGCAATAAATAAATAAATAGCAATCGGAAAATACCCTGATCTAAAAATACCGATAGTATAGAGCGCAAGTTTATACGATCGTTGTTATACTATCGATTTCTATCTGGTTATAGGATAAATATAAGTTAACTTGAAAAGACGACATTATACAGGTATAACAATCAACTTTATTCAGACTAAATATTAGTGTCAGTGCAAAGATGTTTCAAATAATGTTATGTATTTTCACACATTATTTATATTACAAAAACACACCTGTAATAACCAACCTTTCTGAGACTTAAGAATATACTTCAATACAAAAGGTAGTTACGCATTTGAAAAGAATTAGGATACCATCGCGAAAAACGTCATCAACAACTCGTTTCCAACAAAAAATGTTAGTTGTGAAAGAAAACCCCGGGCAAATTTAATATTAAAGCTCCATTACTACTCAAAATGAACGAAAATATCGTACAAATATTTTGTGAAATAAAGATATACAATTACAAATCAGTGTTCCTTATTGTAATTACCGAAATTTCAATGCCGGATTGTGTCTGGTAACATAGATGTTTGTAGATACAAAATGCTCGTTTTTATATTTTTGTGGCACAATAAATTCCATTTTAATTTCCCGCAAATATATATATTCATACGACACTCGAACACTAAAATAGTACCATTTTAGTGTTAGTGTATTTTTGCGGGAAATTAAAATGGAATTTATTGTGTCACAAAAAATAAAAACGAGCATTTTGTATCTGCAAACATCTGTGTGACCAGACAACATCTGGCGTTGACATTTTGGATTTTGCTATAAGGAACACTGATTTTTAATTTTTTTAACTTTATTTTACAAAATATTGTACGAGATTTTCGTTGATTTTGAGTAGTAATGGGGCTTTAAAGTAATCGTCGAACAGTTCTGTGTTAACATATGGCTTATACATAAAAGATAGTTACAAATTGCCTTTAAATATAAATTAATATGAATCAATATGCACAAGAAGTTGGCAATGTATTTGATCTGAAGGAGGGGAATGAGTTTACCCGGTTTAAAGGAAAGCCAAACCTCCTTAGATAGGTTAACATGAATGTTTGTAGATATAAAATGCTCGTTTTTAGTTTTTCGTGTCACAAATAATTATATTGTAATGTCCCACACTGATATGTATCCCTACGACACATGAACACTAACATGGTACCAGTTTAGTGTTCTTGTGTCGTATGAATAGATATAGTCGCGGGACATTAAAATGGAATTAATTGACACGAAAAAAATAAAAATAAAAACTTTTTTATCTACAAACATCCATGTTACCAGAACACATTTCGTTTTGATATTTTGGCTTTTGCTATAAGGAACATTGATTTTGTATTGGGTAACTTTATTTTACGAAACACTTATCGAAATTTCCGATGATTTTTGAGTATAAATGTTACTTTAAAGCGGGACTGTACGATTTTGTCAAATATTTATGAATTTTTATAAAATGTATTAAAAATTAGTATACATATNCTAGAGTGGACAACACGGGCATTAGAAGGCTTTAATCGAAATGAATGCTACTTTTAGATTAGTAAAACTAGATCGACAGAAAAGGCAGACCCATTTTATAAGCTGATATTTTTTGTTGTCAGCCTTCATGTCTAACTTTAATGCATGTAGCCAAGCGGGGTTGCCCCAAGCGCTACCGCTTCGGCAATGTAGATTCCTATAATCAAGTTTTAAGCTGTATTTACAACCTTTGACTACCAAATATATTTAGCTAATGTTGCTTGTACAAAGAAAAAAACAAAACAAAAACAACATAAACCTATCTTATTATACATGAGAAACAGTTTTATCCTGCCTTCGATATCTTGTTTTGGTTATCCGCCATTTTTGTCGGACTTCATTGTATGCTATTCACCGAAAGTCGGCGTACTCCGGTCGTGTGAGCGAGTCCGCGCGTGGAAAGCGACCCATCCCGTACCGTACAAGCTAATGGGGTTTCTTATCAATATCGATTAGAAATAAATAAATGAAAACACAAAAGGATTAAACATCTGACTTTACAGTACTCGAGTATACGATTTCGGATAGGGATTTTTTGGACGAAGGGGAATTTCGTAAAGTAGAGCATTATTTCAATTGAAAAACCACTATGACATTACCAATAAGTAAAGGAACCCGATATAAAGACAAATTCCTCATGTTCTTTTTGACTGACATTAGTTTATTGGACTATAATTGTTGGCAAACAATTGTTTTTTTTCCAGAACCGAATGATAGTATGGAGGCCGCCATTATTTACAATACCGCAGTGAATGTTTAACATGCGTATCAAAGCAACAGATGTAAGGCGTCATCTGATTGGCTAACACTCAAGGGTCGGTAAAAACTGTACCTCAAAGTACAGTTTTGTACGTCTAAGTAAAAAAAAATGTACTTCGACGTACATATTATACGTCGAAGTACATTTCTCTTTTTACCTAGAAGGTCTTGTTTACTTTTGACCCAAGTGGTACGCCATAGTCTTCAGACATAGTGGCCAACTAGGTCGTTGCCATAATAAAGGACTGGGTGAGCCGATTGACACCGGCGACATTATTATCGCGCATAGGCTGTGGCATTATAAACACGGTCAACCATAACTATTATCATCGTCAGGAGGCAGGTTAAAAGTGACATAGGATCTGGTATTTTCGTACATGAAACTTTCAAAAATACAAATGCTGTAGAAATGGCTGCCATGCGCATCAAGGATCCTTATAATTTTGATAAATTTTGGTGAGAATGCACGATTTAGTCAAATATTTATAAATTTATATAAAATGTGTAAAAAAAACAACGTATTATACATATATTTCAATATAAATTTAAATTAAAGTTAAGAAGATCATGTGTCGAAAAATGCGGAATAAGCCAGAAATTTAAATCTGAAATCGAAAATGGCTGTACAGCCGAATAAGCCAGCATGTATATCATGCATGTACGATGTGAATCTAAATTTAGTGTTAGTGCAGATTCGTTCATACGACACAAACCACACTTTTGTTTCCTAACAAATACGAGAAAAAGTGTCGGCATCGGCTTTAACCAGCGCTAACTTGTTTTTGCTGCATTTTATGAAATTCGTCTTCATAATTTTACTTGCATATTTTTGGTTATTGTAACATATTTTTATCAATATATTACAATTTAACACATATAAAAATTTGACAAAATCGTACAGTCTCACTTTAAGTTTAAACGAAATCAATGCCAAGTTTTGTCTCAAAATCCCACAGTTTAATGTTATGAAATTAATTAACACTTTTTAAACACACCGTTCAATCGACTAACGCAACGTCTGCGGTTCATACATCGGCCGCGCTACTGTATACATGTCGGTTAAAAGCGGAGTGTAAGTATTTCCCTATTCTTCATATTTTACGTATTGAATTGAGCAGGTTTGAGTGTGTTCTTTGGGAGCCTTTGTAAGAAGAACTTTGTGAACGTAATCCCTACCTTTCTAGCTGCTTACTTTTCAATAAATCCGTTAGAATGTGGTCAAAAATCAAACAAAATTCACAACTCTCTCAGTCACTCTAATTTCCCAGGATTTAGACCGAAAATAAATAAGAACAACAGTTTATTGAAATCTTTAATCATTTCTCTTCGGTTATTCCAAATTACAGCATTCCACATGAACACACAACATTTTTATCAACGATTAAATACGAGTGGAGTTAGAAAAACGGCTCAAGACAACGGTCGTGGCTACTTATTAGATGGTCATGCCAACGGCTGCGAAAATAAAAGTATGCTCAAGTCATCGTCTGAGGCAATAAAAAATGGCATGATGAGATGTCAACGTTACTCCTTGACCATATTCGATAGAGCTATCAGATATTTTGATCACAAAAACAGTTTTAAGATTTTCATTCGTATTTTGAAATAAAATGGGATCGGTGAGTGGATTTTTTTTTAAATAATTCATACTTGGACATTATTGAAACAAGTCATTTACACGCAATATGTCTCCACATCATGTAGAGTACGCTTGGCTCTCGCTATGCCGAAGTCGGATATATCGAAGTAATAATCGAAAATAAAAGTTAATTCCCTTTTCAAATTTGAGATACAAGGTTTTTCTTAATTGAAACTCATTCATGAATGCATATACAAACTTAAAGACAGTTACATGAAGGTTGAAAGTAATGTTGGAATCTCCTACTGGAGAGCTTTCAGCACCGTTTTTCACCTGTATCTAGTTATAACTAGTCCGAAGTGTACATCTTATCAATATGATTACTCGAATATCTTTTATCTCAAAATAATTTGTATTGATTATGAACTTCGACATTTCGAGATTCCACTGTACTTCGAAGGAGATTGTCAAATGTCTTTGGCATGTGTTGTACTATGTGATTTCCTTCTATCCTTTTGTAAAAATAGTGATAATTATTGTAAAACTCTTATTACGAGCTTACGTTCGATCTATATCGGTTGCGGCTTTTTTTCAAGATTGTACTATTTGGAATTTAAGGATCATGGATAATGCATATGTGATTTGTCGCGGTACGACTGTAATAGTTGAAACTGTATAGAACTCACATATTCAAATAAATTAAAGGGAGACTGTACGATTTTGTCAAATATTTATGAATTTATATAAAATGTTTAAAAAAGTCATTATACATATATTTCAATATAAATTAAAATAAAAGTTAAGAAGAACATGTGTCGAAAAATGCGAAATAAGCCAGATATTTAATTCTGAAATCGAAAAAGGCTTCCAGCCAAATTGGCCAGGATATATATCATGCATGTACAATGTGAATCTAAATGTAGTTTTAGTGCAGATTCGTTCATACGACACAAAGACACAATTTTGTTTCCTAGCAAATACGAGTAAAAGTGCCGGCATCGGCTTTAACCAGCGCTAACTTGTCTTTGCTATATTTTATGAAATTCGTCTTCAATCTATAATTTTTCTTGCCTATTTTGTGTTATTTTAACATTTTTTTATCAATATAATATAAGGAATCCGGATAGTGCCATCTATAATCTCACCCTTCTTTCATCAAGGGCGACACACGACACACGAAGCAATACAAGATATTTTGCGCGACACACGATATTTTGCGCGATACTCAAAGCGACACACACGAATCGGTACACGAAATTTTGCGCGACACACGATATTTTCGCGATACTCAAAGCGACACACGATATTTTGCGCGACACACGAAGTGACACACGATATTTTGCGCGATACTCAAAGCGACACGCGTTATTTACCACGATAAATCGCCTTTTGGGCTACCTACACAAGGGCGATATTTTCTGGTACATTCTCGCGCGTCGCTTCTTGTATCGCGCAAAATATCGTGTGTCACTTCGTGTGTCGCGCAAAATATCGTGTGTAGCTTTGAGTATCGCGAAAATATCGTGTGTCGCGCAAAATTTAGTGTACCGCTTCGTGTGTCGTGTGTCGCCCTTGATGCAAGAAGGGCGAGATTATAGATGGCACTATCCGGATTACGTATCTGCGTGATAATTAAACGTTCAACTTGTTAATTTATTTGAATGTGTGAGTTCTATACAGTTTCAACTATTTTCAGTCGTACCACGAACAATCACATATGCATTATCAATGGTCCTTAAATTCCAAATAGAACTATCTTGAAAGAAAGCCGTAACCGATATAGATCGAACGTTAGCTCGTAATAAGAGTTTTGCCATAATTATCGCTATTTTAAGAAAAGGATAGACGAACATCATAAAGTACAACGCATGCCAAACATATTTGACAATCTCCTTCGAAGTACAGTGGAATCTCGAAATGTCGAAGTTCATTAACCATACAAATTATTTCGAGATAAAAGATATTCCAGTAACCAGATTAATAAGATGTTCACTTCTGACTAGTTATAACTAGATACAGGTGAACATCGATGCTGAAAGCTCTCTAGTAGGAGTTTCCAACATCACTTTCAACCTGCATGTATCTGTCTCTAAGTTTGTAAATGCATTTATGCGTTTCAATTAAGAAAAACCTTGTATCTCACATTTGAGAAGAGAATGAACTGTTATTTTCGAAATTTCCATTACTTCGATGTATTCGACTTCGGCATAGCGAGAGTCAAGTGTACTCTACATGATGTGGAGACATATTGCGTGTTAATGACTTGTTTCAATAATGTCCAAGTATGAATTATTTAAAAAGAAATCCACTCACCCATTCCATTTTATTTCAAAATACGAATGAAAATCTTAAGACTGTTTTTGTGATAAAAATATCTGATAGTTCTATCAAATATGGTCAAGGAGTAACGTCCACATCTCATGCCATTTTCCATTGCCTCAGCCGATGGCTTGAGCATAATTTTATTTTCGCAGCCGTTGGAAAGACAATCTAATAAGTAGCCACGGCCGTTGTCTTAAGCCGTTTTTCTAACCCCACTCGTATTTAATCGTTGATAAAAATGTTGTGTGTTCATGTGGGATGCTGTAATTTGGAATAACCGAAGACAAATGATTAAAAATTTCAATAAACTGTTGTTCTTATTTGTCTTTGGTCTAAATCCTGTGTAATTAGAGTTTGACTGAGAGAGTGGTGAATTTTGTTTGATTTTTGACCACATTCTAACGGATTTATTGAAAAGTAAGCAGCTAGAAAGGTAGGGATTACGTTCACAAAGTTCTTCTTACATAGGCTCTCAAAGAACACACTCAAACCTGCTCAATTCAATACGTGACATATAAAGAATAGGGAAATACTAACACTCCGCTTTTAACCGACATGTATACAGTAGCGCGGCCGATGTATGAACCGCAGACGTTGCGTTAGTCGATTGAACGGTGTTTTACATGGTACCACGAATCAAATATTGTTGGCGTTAGTGCCATTTATAGCAAGCACGTAGACCGCGAATCCGACACATTTACTCATGTGTGTTGTAGGACCAAACTTGTTTATATGTGCCGTATGATCGAATTTGCACATAATAATGGGGATTTCCAACCTAGAACATGTCTTGTGTGCATGAAGGAGTATTCTGCTGTGGAGCATAGCATAAGTTGCACTTGAATAAAATTGTCTTTCGTTTATTTTCTAGACCTGCTTCTTCTGAACTTGTATTATGGTTTGTGATTCATCAACGTGTTATATGTTTTAAAAAGAGTAATAAGCTCGTATATACTCGCTTTGAAATAACTGATATATGTATACTGATATATTAAAAGAATAAACAACCAAGAACATCACAAAACGGAAACTCGAATAATAACTTATGTGTAAATTATGTAATGCCGCGTTGTCTGGTATAATCTAGTTGCTTGTTAACTGTCTTGTTTTAATTTTAGGCGATTCCTAGTTTGTCTGTTACACAGCTCTTGTTATACACTTTATTTACACTGCAACTGACTTTAGTCAATATTCTACGTCGTCGTTAATTATGTATTGTCTTCCATTTTTAATTTCAAATCATTACCACCTTTACGTTTTTTCCAAACAGTATATGATCTTATTGTTATGTTGTTTCTTTATGATACATAGTCTGGCCGTTACTACTTAGTATAAAACGTGTTAATAACCTTATCGACCATCACTCCATCGAATAGTGACCAGCATTTCAATTATGTTAGTGTGCGTGATGAAGTAGGCGTTAACCGCGATACGTATGAATTAGATACAAAGTTATCAACCTCATCATATAGCGTGTCGAACTAACTTAAAGGTCAGACAATGGAATAATCGTGAAGGCCAATTCTTCGCATTGTATGTTGCCTTTATTTAGTAAATGTATTTTTAATGATGATACGCGCATACGCGTGAAATCGTCACATTTACTAAAATCGACAAATGTTGAACATAATATTTTATAGGGACATTACATATAAGGGTTTGTTTTACGATTAGTTTGACTAATGGTCTATATCGCACCTTTTATTGACCCTGTATCAAATTCGTATAAGCATCAAAACACGATTCACTATCAAAAAAAAAAGATAAATGATCACAAAGAAGCATTGTTTGTTGTTTGGCAATGATAACTCTTGTTAATATAATTAAGTTAATACAATTTTTAACATTGTCATAAACGTACCGCATCAGTTGATTTAATGGATATTTGTAAAAACAATTGCTTTATGTTCGTGTGCAAGCGTCTGTGTGAGATAAAAAAAATAAATAATGTTCTATTAATTGAACTGAGAAGAATACGTAATCAAAATAGAACATTCGAGGAAAGTGATCAATCTTGTTTGATTACCATTGCGTGCACTGACAAAATGAGGTTTACGCTTACTACAAATCTTTTTAAAATAACGGAGAGTGATTGCATCTGCTTTTATAACGGAATGTGCATTTAGTGTATATGTTCTTTGTCAAAACGGCACACGTGTTGGCCTTTAAGTGAGTGTTCTTAATACGTACTGAACATAATATGTACATTTGTTATGAAATCAAATTGAGATGTGATAAACTTTGTTTCTTGTGTGTGAGTTGCAATGTTATTACGCGAAAACACGATATTTAAAGTTGTTTCTGTCATAAACATAAAACGCTGATACGTGTTAAACCTCAAACACAGTTAGAAGACGATACAGTGTCCGTGTAACATTGAAACAATATGAGCCGCGTAATGTGAAAATTATCATTAGGACGGAACCGAGCGGTTAAGATCCAGATATGTCACTGCATAAGAAGATAAGAACACGAAACCTTTTGAGACTTTATAGTGGATATTGTAGTATATTACCAGACTGCGCGAATGCAAATTCCTACGTGTTGCGACGCGATCATAACCATTAAATATGCATCGTTATGTCACGTTCTGTTAGTGATACACGATTGTTCCTAGTTTTAAAAGCGATACACACGCATTATAATTACCTCTACATTGATTGGGGAAATACCGTACTAGTAATGTGAGCGTATGCATGAATTTGTCTTTTCAGTTTCTTAAATATTCAAATAGTGTAAGAAACAAAGCATTTTTGTTAAACAGGATAAGCATTCGTTCCGGTCTGCAACAAAGATTGCTTTGTTATTAATTTTACCGACAATCGCATGTATCTATTTTGGTGAAATGAGAAGACTTCAATTTTATAAATTATCAAGGTGTACACACAGATGGATATGTTCGATTATAGTATACAATAAAAAAAAATACTCTCGTAGTTATTCCATAACATACATTATAAAACCTCGTACAAGAAACTTTTAAGTAAGCTCTACAAAAAGCGTTAACAAAACGTTACAGGACTTGTTTAGAATAAAGACTTTTACCTTATGTAAACAGGCATGTTTCTTTATAAGTATGACATATGGTCATAACGTAAAAGCTTTGCAATTGACCATATGCGGCTTTGTGCTTTGGGGCACCTCAACGCAACGAAATTGGCAGCAATCAGCTGTCCAAAACAGCGTGTACTGCCACTAATCAGGTACATTTACATTAACAAAATAAACATTATAAAAAGCCCAATGGGATCGTATGGCAGAGCTCAGCTTTGACTATAACTTATTATAATATGGGTAGATGGACATAAAGCACTATAGATTACAGAACATTTACTAGGTGGTAAACCAGAGCAGCACGATTGAAACATTATAAAGCACAATGAAAAAAAAAATAACTGAATCTCCTGACTCTCCTTTAAGTTGATTGAACACATATAACAATTATTAAGTAGCATTTGTTTCACAATCAATTAAACAGGATAAGTTAGTGAACAATTAATTATGCAGCAAAACAATATCACATGTTGTCCCCTGGGTCGTTTCCATATGAGTTTACATTGAAAAGGACACACTGTCATTCGTGGATTTGTTCGAACTAGAATTCTCTTGTAAAGTACTAGTTGTACTCAATGGAATGTAACCATTGTCCGTACTCTCGAATGATCTGCTTCCTTGCCGACTGGAGGTGTAGGATGTAATCTGGGTGGTTGATGACATGC
>VMBQ01001129.1:167922-199175 GCA_007657795.1 Dreissena rostriformis | reverse complement strand
CCTTAGCGTTCTTGAGTTATCATCCGGAAACCATCTGGTGGATTGAAAGACGGACCGACGGACCAACATTTGCAAAACAATATACCCCCTCTTCTTTGAAGGGGGGCATAAAAATCATAAAAATATGGTAAAAGAGTATTTTGTTATGTTTTTTTGTAAAATATTTTTTTTCCGCAAAATTATATTTCTAAAACATAATTATATTTCTTTAATTTAGACAGAAAATTCTCAATTTCTCTTATTTGATGGATCCGGATCCCAAAAAGTGCAAGAAACCTTATTTGAATTCGAGTTCGGATCTGAACCAATTCTTTTGATTCGTGACAGCCCTAACAGTTATCGTGACAGTTTACAGCTATTGTCACAGTCTACAGTAATTGTCACAGTATACAAGTATACAGTTATTGTCACAGTAAACAAGTATACAGTTATTGTCACAGTATACAGCTATTTTCACAGTTTACAGTTGATGTCACAGTATACAGTTATTGTCACAGTATACAGCTATTGTCACAGTATACAGTTAATGTCACAGTATACAGCTAGTGTCACAGTATACTGTTATTGTCACAGTATACAGTTATTGTCACAGTATACAGCTAGTGTCACAGTATACAGTTATTGTCAAAGTATACAGTTATTGTCACAGTATACAGCTAGTGTCACAGTATACAGTTATTGTCACAGTATACAGTTATTGTCACAGTATACAGTTAGTGTCACAGTATACAGTTATTGTCACAGTATACAGTTATTGTCACAGTATACAGTTATTGTCACAGTATACAGTTATTGTCACAGTATACAGTTATTGTCACAGTATACAGTTATTGTCACAGTATACAGTTATTGTCACAGTATACAGTTATTGTCACAGTATACAGTTATTGTCACAGTATACAGTTATTGTCACAGTATACAGTTATTGTCACAGTATACAGTTATTGTCACAGTATACAGTTATTGTCACAGTATACAGTTATTGTCACAGTATACAGTTATTGTCACAGTATACAGTTATTGTCACAGTATACAGTTATTGTCACAGTATACAGTTATTGTCACAGTATACAGTTATTGTCACAGTATACAGTTATTGTCACAGTATACAGTTATTGTCACAGTATACAGTTATTGTCACAGTATACAGTTATTGTCACAGTATACAGTTATTGTCACAGTATACAGTTATTATCACAGTATACAGTTATTGTCACAGTATACAGTTATTGTCACAGTATACAGTTATTGTCACAGTATACAGTTATTGTCACAGTATACAGTTATTGTCACAGTATACAGTTATTGTCACAGTATACAGTTATTGTCACAGTATACAGTTATTGTCACAGTATACAGTTATTGTCACAGTATACAGTTATTGTCACAGTATACAGTTATTGTCACAGTATACAGTTATTGTCACAGTATACAGTTATTGTCACAGTATACAGTTATTGTCACAGTATACAGTTATTGTCACAGTATACAGTTATTGTCACAGTATACAGTTATTGTCACAGTATACAGTTATTGTCACAGTATACAGTTATTGTCACAGTATACAGTTATTGTCACAGTATACAGTTATTGTCACAGTATACAGTTATTGTCACAGTATACAGTTATTGTCACAGTATACAGTTATTGTCACAGTATACAGTTATTGTCACAGTATACAGTTATTGTCACAGTATACAGTTATTGTCACAGTATACAGTTATTGTCACAGTATACAGTTATTGTCACAGTATACAGTTATTGTCACAGTATACAGTTATTGTCACAGTATACAGTTATTGTCACAGTATACAGTTATTGTCACAGTATACAGTTATTGTCACAGTATACAGTTATTGTCACAGTATACAGTTATTGTCACAGTATACAGTTATTGTCACAGTATACAGTTATTGTCACAGTATACAGTTATTGTCACAGTATACAGTTATTGTCACAGTATACAGTTATTGTCACAGTATACAGTTATTGTCACAGTATACAGTTATTGTCACAGTATACAGTTATTGTCACAGTATACAGTTATTGTCACAGTATACAGTTATTGTCACAGTATACAGTTATTGTCACAGTATACAGTTATTGTCACAGTATACAGCTATTGTCACAGTATACAGTTATTGTCACAGTATACAGTTATTGTCACAGTATACAGTTATTGTCACAGTATACAGTTATTGTCACAGTATACAGTTATTGTCACAGTATACAGTTATTGTCACAGTATACAGTTATTGTCACAGTATACAGTTATTGTCACAGTATACAGTTATTGTCACAGTATACAGTTATTGTCACAGTATACAGTTATTGTCACAGTATACAGTTATTGTCACAGTATACAGTTATTGTCACAGTATACAGTTATTGTCACAGTATACAGTTATTGTCACAGTATACAGTTATTGTCACAGTATACAGTTATTGTCACAGTATACAGTTATTGTCACAGTATACAGTTATTGTCACAGTATACAGTTATTGTCACAGTATACAGTTATTGTCACAGTATACAGTTATTGTCACAGTATACAGTTATTGTCACAGTATACAGTTATTGTCACAGTATACAGCTATTGTCACAGTATACAGTTATTGTCACAGTATACAGTTATTGTCACAGTATACAGTTATTGTCACAGTATACAGTTATTGTCACAGTATACAGTTATTGTCACAGTATACAGTTATTGTCACAGTATACAGTTATTGTCACAGTATACAGTTATTGTCACAGTATACAGTTATTGTCACAGTATACAGTTATTGTCACAGTATACAGTTATTGTCACAGTATACAGTTATTGTCACAGTATACAGTTATTGTCACAGTATACAGTTATTGTCACAGTATACAGTTATTGTCACAGTATACAGTTATTGTCACAGTATACAGTTATTGTCACAGTATACAGTTATTGTCACAGTATACAGTTATTGTCACAGTATACAGTTATTGTCACAGTATACAGTTATTGTCACAGTATACAGTTATTGTCACAGTATACAGTTATTGTCACAGTATACAGTTATTGTCACAGTATACAGCTATTGTCACAGTATACAGTTATTGTCACAGTATACAGTTATTGTCACAGTATACAGTTATTGTCACAGTATACAGTTATTGTCACAGTATACAGTTATTGTCACAGTATACAGTTATTGTCACAGTATACAGTTATTGTCACAGTATACAGTTATTGTCACAGTATACAGTTATTGTCACAGTATACAGTTATTGTCACAGTATACAGTTATTGTCACAGTATACAGTTATTGTCACAGTATACAGTTATTGTCACAGTATACAGTTATTGTCACAGTATACAGTTATTGTCACAGTATACAGTTATTGTCACAGTATACAGTTATTGTCACAGTATACAGTTATTGTCACAGTATACAGTTATTGTCACAGTATACAGTTATTGTCACAGTATACAGTTATTGTCACAGTATACAGTTATTGTCACAGTATACAGTTATTGTCACAGTATACAGTTATTGTCACAGTATACAGCTATTGTCACAGTATACAGTTATTGTCACAGTATACAGTTATTGTCACAGTATACAGTTATTGTCACAGTATACAGTTATTGTCACAGTATACAGTTATTGTCACAGTATACAGTTATTGTCACAGTATACAGTTATTGTCACAGTATACAGTTATTGTCACAGTATACAGTTATTGTCACAGTATACAGTTATTGTCACAGTATACAGTTATTGTCACAGTATACAGTTATTGTCACAGTATACAGTTATTGTCACAGTATACAGTTATTGTCACAGTATACAGTTATTGTCACAGTATACAGTTATTGTCACAGTATACAGTTATTGTCACAGTATACAGTTATTGTCACAGTATACAGTTATTGTCACAGTATACAGTTATTGTCACAGTATACAGTTATTGTCACAGTATACAGTTATTGTCACAGTATACAGTTATTGTCACAGTATACAGTTATTGTCACAGTATACAGCTATTGTCACAGTATACAGTTATTGTCACAGTATACAGTTATTGTCACAGTATACAGTTATTGTCACAGTATACAGTTATTGTCACAGTATACAGTTATTGTCACAGTATACAGTTATTGTCACAGTATACAGTTATTGTCACAGTATACAGTTATTGTCACAGTATACAGTTATTGTCACAGTATACAGTTATTGTCACAGTATACAGTTATTGTCACAGTATACAGTTATTGTCACAGTATACAGTTATTGTCACAGTATACAGTTATTGTCACAGTATACAGTTATTGTCACAGTATACAGTTATTGTCACAGTATACAGTTATTGTCACAGTATACAGTTATTGTCACAGTATACAGTTATTGTCACAGTATACAGTTATTGTCACAGTATACAGTTATTGTCACAGTATACAGTTATTGTCACAGTATACAGTTATTGTCACAGTATACAGTTATTGTCACAGTATACAGCTATTGTCACAGTATACAGTTATTGTCACAGTATACAGTTATTGTCACAGTATACAGTTATTGTCACAGTATACAGTTATTGTCACAGTATACAGCTATTGTCACAGTATACAGTTATTGTCACAGTATACAGTTATTGTCACAGTATACAGTTATTATCACAGTATACAGTTATTGTCAGAGTATACAGTTATTGTCACAGTATACAGTTATTATCACAGTATACAGTTATTGTCAGAGTATACAGTTATTATCATAGTATACAGTCACAGTAAGCAGAATATTCGACATCGTCTAAGAATAGTTCTTTGAATAAAAAATAATTTTCTCAAAACAATGAAACTTACCCCTAGAAATATACTTATGGTACCAGTTATGAAACCAACCCCTTGAACATACATGTACTTACACTACCAGTTACCGCGGTACATCATGTTAAAGTTATCCCCAAATTGGTTTGTATTAGCTATTTAACATTTGTAAAGCCTAGAGCCCAGTCTCTCAACTCTCAAATACCCTGGAAGTAAATTCACATCAATATAATCCCAGAAAGTTGTAAATTAGGACAATTGAGCTCATTCCTCTAATCTATACACAAACAAAAATTGCCCTCATAGCAACATAAACATGCTGAAAACAGCAATTTATCTTTTCTTGTGTGATTATATGACAAGTACTAACAAACTTACCCTTCAGAATATCACAACCAAATATAAGTGCACATTTTAAAATCTCCTCATTAATATTCCATTTTCATTTAAAGTAGTGTAACACAGTCCTTTCAGGTAATTCTATCAGTCTGGGTGTAATTAATTTCAAACAGCACACACTGTGTTTGCAATCCGGAAGTGTCTAGGGAGTTTCCCCTAACATGTTATCATTATGTACACAAAAGGTTTTGTCTATTTTCTGCATTTAAGATAAAGAATTGTGCAAGGATAATTGAGGTAGTATACAGGCCTCAATTTAAACCATGTAATTCACAGTAATCACTTTGTGGAAAGTGACTGTGTAATGAAGAACTTGATTGTTTTGTCACTATGACGTTGTATTCACAGGGCACAATCACTGTGTAATTAGTCATAGGGCACGTCAAATATGTTATTAGTTTAGTTTAAACCTTTTTATTTTAGCTCGATTGCATCGAAAGCCTGAGGCTTATTCGAAATGCTCTTGAGTCTGTTTCCTTGGATAAGAACCAGTACTTGGTGTCTTTGGGGGAAAATCTAAAGAATGCTCCCACTATGGGGATCGAACCCATGACCTCCCAACCGCTAGGGGGACACTATATCCATTACGCCACCGCGAACTATGTTATTCACAGAGCACTTTCCTGAATTAACCATTAGGCAGAATAGGCAACTGTCTATGGGCCCCATCGACTTTTAGGGGCCCCATGAAACCGTGACAAAATAATTTAAATACGTAAATATACAGACTACAGTGATATAAATGTTTTCTTAAATTTTGAATCTAATAATTATAATTTCGGTTTGGCATTACGGTATTTATAATGACATGTTATACCTATATGGCTATAAAAGGACATTGTCACATTTTATGTCTTTACAGCATTGGCACCGGTAGGCGAATTTAAACAAGTAAAATCAACTGGACACTGGCGTTCTATTTGGCACTTAGGCCGACTAGGGGCCTGGGGCGTGGGCCCCAAAAGTTTCACTGCCTATTGGCCTCACGATGCTTTATCCGGCACTGATAGGGCACATTCTATGACTATATTGATTTCACTGTGCAATTTTGTCGTTATGTAATTCAAAGTGTAGACTATATCACAATTTTATTCAAACAGCACATTTTGTAACTATAACTTAATAATAGTTCACAGTTGATCGATCTTTGAACTGATGGTAACACCCAATGATTCATTTCACGCAGCCTTTCTAGGATTAACATGTGCACTAACACTATGCTTGATAGGTTTTCCATGATAAACGATCTGTTAAACAAGACTAATGTAAGTGCTTTTAAACTCCCGACATAAAAAGCAATATTTATGGACAAAACGACAATTAGCTTTCAGTTTGTTACACAGGTTTCACTTTACAATACTTGGGAAATGTAGATCCAGACAACTGTAAAGAATTAAGTTAATCACCAGGATTTTTAAAAAAAATTTGCATCTGGATCTGCATCATTTCATGAAGTGACTGAAAGGGTGTGTTCATCTTATGTGTGGTCAGCTGGACAAAATATTAACTCATCATTTTGAATTACTCAAGAATAATTTCCTGTTCTGTTCCCACACATGTTTTAAATTATGCTGTTATTTATTTCAGAATGAAATTAAGCAGTATGACATGAGTATGTTCAACGGCAATTGGGAAAAATTATTACATCACTGTTTTTTTTATTATTATTTTAGAATACTTAGAAATAAATATAATCATGTAAACAAAACAATTAATGGTGAGCCAGTTATAAATGGTCGATCTCTATTAAGTGGACATCGTCATTAGTAACACCAGAACAAATTGTACGCCCTATTATTGACAGTATATTAAATAAAACAAAAGTGATTGCTTTATTGTGTACAAGACTGCTGGTAATAGCAAGTTAACACTACATGTACAATTTATTATTAATTCTGATCCTTTGAACATAAATACTCCTTAAAATTATCGGATTTTGATTTTTACTCATCAATTAAAAAATTTATGAGTGAAATACCCCTCGGCTAAAAAATTTATCTGGAGCTCTGGTTTAGATACCTCAGTAGAATTTACAAGGCTATATAACACTATAGTTACCTCACTAGAATTTACAAGGCTATAACACTATAGTTACCTCACTTGAATTTACAAGGCACTAACACTATAGTTACCTCACTAGAACTTACAAGGCTATAACACTATAGTTACCTCACTAGAACTTACAAGGCTATAACACTATAGTTACCACACTAGAATTTCCAAGGCTATAACACTGACTATAGTAACCTCACTAGAATGTCCAAGACTATAACACTATACCTCACTTAAAAATGTGTCTAAAATTATCAATTAAGTGTACTTAATAAGAGCAGTCCCAAGAAAGAACGCTCAAATACTCTTCCACTTAGATAGTGTAATTAACATTTTCTGTAAGTCACCTGATAAAAGAGAAATATACAGTTGATGCTTTATGTATGTTAAAGTCACATCATATATGTGCCTACACTGATTAATGTAGACAAGGACTTACAATAGGTTCAGCCCATCATCCACAGAGACGAAAAACATAAATCCAAAGGTAAAGTTAATCTAATTCCTGAAATACAAACATTGTAACTCCAGTATTTAATTATTGGTCCCAAATGTTGGCCACAGGTTAGAAGAATCAGAACAACCTAAAGAAGATGGCCTTCTCAGGTAAATTAAACTGAATTATTTATAAGTTGTCCGTCACAATCAATTTTCTAGCAAGTCGGTGTTATTGTTTACAGCAGTCTTAAGTTAGTATTGATTCGAGCAAGGCACAGATGGGTAGCTATAGCAATAGGCTTTAGGGAAATCATAAATGCATATATGAATGTCTGCATTTATAATGACGTATTAGTTAATCAGTCTATTTACTGATATCAATGATTTCATTTTTTTATCAATTAGCAAAAACTCATGAAACAAATTTCCCATGTGACAAAAGGTCAGAAAAAATTAAATTACACAAATTAAGCTATAAATGAAATGCATGATGTACTGAAATAAATTCTTTCAGTTTGAAACTCAGTTCTGCTTCCATTTGAAGATGTTGTTCTTAAAATCTAGAAACACTGAATCATAATGAAAAATACTTACTCTGAAAGAGCCCCTGCGAAATGTTGTTCATGATTTCATGAACACTTCAAGCCAATCAGGAACTGTTCATGAACAGTTCTCAAAAAGTTCCTGAACTTGGTTCATGAACTTTTGGACATGAACTGTTCTTAAGACACGTTCATGAACTGTTTATGAATTATTGTTGAACACTTCAAAGTTCATGAACAGTTCTTCATCTAACCATTAATACTTAGTGATGANAAGAATACTATCAGAATAGCAAACAGTTTGGATCCTGATGAGACGCCACGTTCTGTGGCGTCTCATCTGGATCCAAACTGTTTGCAAAGGCCTTCAAAATCCGGTTCCAGCGCTCAAAGGGTTAAAGTCACATCGTATATGTGCCTACACTCATTAATGTAGACAAGGACTTATACAATAGGTTCATCCCATTATCCACAGAGACGAAAAACATAAATCCAAAGGTAAAATTAATCTAATTCCTGAAATACAAACATTGTAACTCCAGTATTAAATTATTGGTCCCAAATGTTGGCCACAGGTTAGAAGAATCAGAACAACCTCAAGAAGATGGCCTTCTCAGGTAAATTTAACTGAATAATTTATAAGTTGTCCGTCACAATCAATTTTCTAGCAAGTCGGTGTTATTGTTTACAGCAGTCTTAAGTTAGTATTGATTCAAGCAAGGCACAGATGGGTAGCTATAGCAATAGGCTTAGGGGAAATCATAAATGCATATATGAATGTCTGCATTTATAATGACGTATTAGTTTATCAGTCTATTTACTGATATCAATGATTTCATTTTTTTTATCAATTAACAAAAACTCATGAAACAAATTTCCCATTCGACAAAAGGTCAGAAAAAATTAAATTTCACAAATTAAACTATAAATGAAATGCATGATGTACTAAAATAAATTCTTTCAGTTTGAAACTCAGTTCTGCTTCCATTTGAAGACGTTGTTCTTAAAATCTGGAAACACTGAATCATAATGAAAAATACTTACTCTGAAAGAGGACTTTCTTCTTGGCTATCTTAAGAATCCCTTTTATTATCAGTACACAATTTAATGGTCCCACATACCAAGAATGTGATAGTTTACCTGAATTGAACTCAATACATGACAATCTATCACCATCAGTGACTCACCAAAGATGGCCAGGTCACCTCACTGTGACAATGTCTGAACAGCAGCAGTACCTCAATCTTTTCAAGCAACATACAAATTGTAACTGAACAGCTACAATTTTCGGTGCTTTTTTTCCTCATTGTCTTCCTCCATTCTGAGACATATTTGTTTTTTTCAGGCCTATACAAAGCTACTTAAAATGCATTTTATATTAATTCCAGATTCTTTGCTTTACTGTGTTTTCTCCATTGAATGTTATGTAGGCCCTTACATTTTCCTAACAGGGGGAAGGGCGGGGGGTTACCGTATTAGTGGTCAAAATAAGTGCATTATTTTATATACCACAATTAGAAAATTATAATTATTTCAACCATGTCAGCCTTATTCATCCTGATGTGTGAATTTGCATAGACTGTTTAAGTAAACAAAAGCATTTATTTGGCATGGCATGTTTTTTTTGTACTTTTGAAAAAAAATGGCAGGCGAGTCGTTTATTAGCGTATGTGTGTTTATAAGAGAATATATGTTTTATATCTGTTTGCAAAGCAATATATGGTGTGCATAGATTCATTAAATATATTCCAAAAAAATGATAAATTGTCATCAAAAAAATAAAATAAAAATAACATCTTTCATTAACAACCATCTTCACAAGTTAAAGAATTGTTATATCACCTTTGTTATGTAGGACCCTGGTGTTATGTTCATTGGCAATAAAGAAGGATGTTTTCAGCTGCTAATCTTTCCTGTATTTAATGTCTTTTTTATTACCAGACAGGACAGCTTCAGAGATGTATTTTCAAACTACCAATGAGTCATTTATCTAGATCAGTATACTATGATAGCAAATCTTGAAGGGACCTTTTCACAGATTTTGGCACGTATTTAAGTTTGTCATGAAATGCTTTAAATTGATAAATGTAAACATTGGAACTAAAAATCTTCAGTACAAAACATGAATAAAATTAAATAAAGAAAAAAAAGTGATCCGCAACTGGGCTCAAACCACTGACCCATGGAGTTAAGTCTAACGCTTAGACCACTCGACCATCCATGCTCATACAGTGAGTGGTGTATTTTATACTTTATATAAGCAATCCTAGTAGTGTCACAAAATATAACGATAACAATAGAACTCTCCAAATTATTCAATCGTTTTGCTTAATAATTTGCAGGGGGGTTTTTTCGTCGAAAGATTCATATAATGGATATTTTAGAGCATGGTTAATGTTCAGTAAATTACTGTTTCCTAACAAATAACAACAAAAATGTGCGATTCTGAAACATTTTTTTCTATTTTGTCAATTTACAAAAACGTTAATAGGTCTCTTTAAATGCCTTAACATTCAAGTGAAATACACTATCAAATCTTATACAATTATGATCCTGTCTCATGTACCTATTTATGATATAAATACACTACCTGTCAGCCAGTAATGCACACTTGAACACTGTGACCAATCTGTCCTTGATAGGGAGCAGATATGACAAACTGTTAAATCAATATTTCTGTTTAAATGATTCAATTAAGGAAGTTAAGAAGATGATCTCAGATAAAGACAGATTATTTGAATGCTCAGAAAATGAAAGATAGTGTATTGTGGAATTTTTCTATATTGAATAATTACTTAAAAAAAAAAGTGAAATTCTGAACAAAAGAAGAAGCAAATTTTTATTTAAATTATTATTTAATTTTACTTGCATTTAACTTAAAATTGTCTGCTGCAAGAACCTAAATTGTAAGTTCAACCAGCGTTTGTTTAAATTTATTTATTTTAGCTCTGTGGAATTGAAAGCCTAAGGATTTATATAATAGAAATACTCTTGAGTCTATACTTCTGGTGTCAACTAGAACTTGGTGTCTTAAAAAGATTCTCTAGAGAACTCTTAGAGAGTGGGTATTGAACCTAGCTGTGACCTCCTGATTGCAAGCCTGACCCCATATCCACAATGTGATGCGACCTTTTAAGTGTTCTCAACACAATTTATCAATAAAAGGCAGTAAACCAGAAAACACCCTGAAGTGATTTGGTAATTACAATATCAAGCTGTTAAATAATTTGTAAAGTTTCATTTACCCTGTGGCTCGTGTTATATGGACTTGTTCACAGATTGGGACATTTTTGAAGAGTGTCAGTAAATACCTTGATTGCTAGATATAAGCCGCGAAACTGTAGAGCTCCATTATAATAACAGGAATATATTTAAAGAAAGAAATGAAAGGGAATTATTTGTCCCCAGCAGGGTGCGAACCAGTGTCCTTTGGATTACAAGTCTATTGCCTAAATCACTTAGCCGTCCACACTGTTATATATTGTAATTTAATACCTGATATATGTGATCCACGTGATGTTACATTATGCAACAAAAACAACAAAATCATATCCAATTGTTCATTTGTTTAATGATTGTAACGCTTTATAATTTTATACTTTTTAAACGATGATTATTCATAAAAAAAAATTGTTTTTTTCAGTACGAGTCGACATCATTAGTGGTATTTCGCTCCCTGATTTATAGGGTTCTTTTATTTTCTTAATGTGTGACAAACAGTTTGACAATATGTGAACCAGTCCATTCAATTGTATGGTAAGTCATGTGGTTACACCATTTTTTGTCACAAATGCCAAAAACAAATCTGCATATATGTGTACATTGATATAAATAATTATAATGAAACTCAAAATGTTATTTTTCACAAAAACATCCCAACTGGAAATTGAACAAATTATAGATTAATTGTTGGGCTTCAATAAAATTATGCATGTAAGTATGAGATTGCCTTGTGCCTACAGTGGTTAAAGTATGTAAGACTTAACTTTTTGCGATAGAGCACTATGATAGTTTTTTCATATTTCTATAATGAATTATTTGAAAGAAAACACACATTTGTTAGTTTAGATGATTTAAAAGGGTCATTTATTGCGTAATCTTTTTAAGGTTCTTCTTTGAATTCTTAAATCTTTTAATAAACAAACGCGTATAGTACGGTGTACACAAGACATGGGACATCAAAACAGACATCTACATGTATACTGTATTGTTCACCAGGTGTTTGTAACAATCTACATAATTTTCATGTCTGCAATCATTAATGAACAATGAATGTCAAATTTGTAACAGTAAAAAATATCTGTGAATGCCCCCAACAGAGTGTTGAGCTTACTTGAACCAAAATTATTGCAAACAAAAGCAATGCTGATAAATAATATTGAGGATAAAAGAACTACACAGTAGCTCAAAATGTTCAATACACCCACATTATGGAACACCTAACTATTATTCTCAACAAAATCAACCATTTTAGTTTATTATAGTTTTTTTATACTCACAGTGTGTCTTAAATGTTTTGTTTCATGACTATATCCAGGGTATATAACATTTCTATATGCAAGTCTATTCCAACGACACGTGCGTACATTTGCTAGTATTAATAAAACGTATGATACTTATAATACGTCCTAAAATTCACTACACGAGACATTCCAGTTCTTAAGTTTAACATGTATTTGTGTAAAGGAAATTTAGTAGGTGGGTAAAGATATAAATACATTCCTACATTAAAAATGGTGGTCAATACACAAAATCAATACAACCGGTAATTTTATACTTAATAGAATTAAACATCCAAGAATGTTACCTGTGTTATAAAATTAATCTCGCATTTTTTATAAAGAAGAATATAATCCAAAATCGCACAGGTGACACCGTTCTTGTTTGACACACCCAGCCGTATTGTCAAACATTCATGCTTCGATGACCGTGTCGGGAGATTTTCGAATGACGTCATTAACAATCAATTAACCCACTCACCTGCTGTAATTAACGCTACCTGGAAAGTTTACGTGCAGTATTCGGCATTTGTTAGCACCATATGTTATGATTCGTGCGTTTTGTTTGAAGTAAACGACACGTTTTCCTTTGAAAGTATCAAAACTGTTGCACACATTAGGGAATTCCTTAATTATTGATCGGGATATCCCAACGTTACGTAGCCAGGTAACTTGCCAGTCAAGTTTCGTAAAATAAGGGAGGTAATCGAAACAAAACTAATTGAATGATATTGTTAAGCTTCCTCAATAGTCTCCCTTGATTTGACATGTTTTATGTCATTCTCCTAGCAGAGTTGTCGTTCGTGCCTCAACATACATGTGAATGTAATGAACCGCANTATATATATATATATATATATATATATATATATATATATATATATATATAAACTTTTTGGTTTGAAATACATATTAAATTGAAACAAGCATGATTTTCCCCAAATCTGAGTTCTGTAATCTCGCTCGGAGTAAAACCAGTTAGATTGGATTGAAGGTCAATTGCTTTAAGTCTGAATAGAATCATGCATTTTGAGAGACGCTTATCAAAATAACCCAGCATGCGATCGATACGTTGAGAATATCAGCAAACAAACTTGGCAATTTAATTATAATAAATTTTCCTTATTGTCTCAGACATTTGCTTATATGCAAAAAGAATATTGTTCTTACCTACATCACAGAAAATAACACAACCTGATTAATATGTATATGTCTCGTATCTTGTAAATGATTAATGGAAACTGAGGCTGATTGTAAAAGTGGTTTATTACTTTGATTTAATAATTTATTTGCAGATACGATTCCGCCTAATCTTGTTGGACTGGGGTCGAAATGTAAACTGTTAATGGGACCCCTTTGATGTTTTGATTGCTTTTCTTGTATCCCAATAGCCGCGATGATAACTGTGTTAGCGTCATGTTAAAAGTGGGACCTTGTGCATGGAATAAAGAAATTCGTGTGTTTACATAGCTATTGAACAAATAATTCGTCCATGTTAAGCACTCGTTACAAAACACTTTCACGGGCTGTATCAAAGGTGATAATCATTTTTGTGGTTTATGTATATTTGATTATTTAACTTGCAAAATAAATTAACAGATGAAATTGACTTTGAACAATATCATGAAAGGCGTTTGATAATGGGCGGGCGATCGTTTATATATCAATACAGTGACCACAACTTACAAACGAATGAATCTGTTCGATCCATTTAAGCGTTAAAAAAGTAAAATGTGCGAATTGAGCTGAATCATTATACATTAATTGTAAATGCAGAAATAAATCCAACAATGCTATATTCGGCATTTTTGCTTTCGACATGGATTTACTGTGCGTCAGCAAATGTTGACGGTAAGTTTTACGTGTTTTGTCTTATAATTCATGTACAGTTACTTAATTATAAATATGTTTTATATATGTGTTACGATTGAATGATGAAAACATACACTTCATACTAAAAAACAAATGGCGGTTATACTGACATTTCCCAACAAATATTATATGTATTAGTTAATGTTGCATGACATTTTACTAAATAACCATGTTATCTCTGGATTAAGATAAGTGTTGTGGCTGACCCATAATAATTTTCATTCCAGTGCGTGTGTGTCCTTCTGGGTTCCAGCGTGAAGAAAGTCAATGTTTTGTTACCGTACTACCCAAGAGATACAAGTTTGAAGAAGCTAAAGTTGCATGTGAAATAATGAGAAATGGCGCTCACCTTCTGACAATAAAAGGATATAACTTCTTCAGATATCTGGCTCAGCTTGTTCTAGACAACGGTACGAATATTAGTAAATTATACAAGTATAAACCTTTCATTTGTGCTAGCGACTGTATTGTATAACATCGATTTATTTGAATATTTTATTATATAATACGTTACATTAAGAATATGATTGATACAGGAATTACTTGAGTCTGATAAAGGAAGACGTAACCAAGTAACGTCAGCCGATCCTCTTTGTGACACATGTCACTTATGAAGCTTTTCTAAGTAGTGAACTATTTAAAATTGTTGGGTCATAGTTCTCAGTTTTTTTTTTCTCGTTAGGCTGACACGTACTCCTTTTTGTATTTTACATTACATTTGAAATACAGTTATGTCTTGTCATCATTCCTCAGAATAAATAATAATAATCAAGCGACGAAAATGCTTAGCTTTTTAACGTTTGTCATACCCCGCATTAAATCAACGTTGGTGAGCATAAAGATCGCGGGAATTTGTCAGTACGCTTAATCATCAACGCGGGTTTCCGCTGGACAACGTTTCGGTCCGCGTTGGCAGGCGGCGGTCCGCAGTGGAATAGATGAGATCCGCGACTTTTAACGTCCTTTGCATCCGATTGAGGATTTTATAGATGCATGTATTTCGGCGCTTTCACACGAACATGAATATGTGTAACTGTTGGAAATGAGGGCCTTACATTCACAATCTATATCATTACAATGGCATTGTATTTTCAAGGCAGCATCTCATAACATGACATTCCGAAATATATAGTGAAAAAATCATATAATACCTATTGCGGCGTGCAGTCTCATTCACTTACGTATGCGAACCAGTCACGGGACGGTTGCAAATTATTTAATCTAGTGGGCATGTATCTAATACGGAAATAACGCATAAGTTCCGGTCAAGGTGACACCACAAACTAGTATCTTAATTATTTCAACCAAATGCGTCAAGTCACACATGCCGTGTTTTTGCGCGGTGAACTAAGCTACAGCCACCAACCAAAGCAGCTTTAAGAAACAAACTCATTATTTTTTTCGAAATGACATACACAATATTTACAGCACTTTTCAGAGACTGATCAGCAACCAGAACAAGTGAAGTGTTGACATCAAGTTATACATTAAAACTGACCAAAATACAGTAAATAGTTAGCCGAAAATGTATGAAATGTCTTCTTTTTATTCCGAAGTGTATTTCGTACAAGAAAGTTTATTATAATACGTTGTTATCAAAAATCTAACCAAAGAAAATAAACCGTATTTGTTAAGTAAAAACCATCTATTGAATGACCAAACGTTATGGAAAAATGGAAACTATAGTCTATGAAAGATACTTACTTTATACAAATAATTTAAGTTAATCAATAAAAAAAATCTTGTAGTAAAGATAATTAGTTTAGTTTAAACCTATTTATTTTAGCTCGATTGCATCGAAAGCCGTAGGCTTATATAAACGCTCTGGAGTCCGTTTCCTGGGACAAGAACCAGTACTTGGTGTCTTTGGGGGAGATCAAAGGAACGCTCCCAGTGGGGTTCAAACCCATGACCTCCCGATCGCTAGGCGGATAAGTAGTAAAGATAATTGAAAATGCAAACTTAAATGTAAACTATTGTTTGTCTAAACGATGAAAATAAATTGGAAAATAGTGCCAATATGTCTTGGTGCTGAGTTTAATTAATTATTTATTTTCAAACATTCTAAGCTTAATCTTCATTTTTACCTTTAAAAAAAAACTCAAACGTTGCTAAATCAGGATCAAAAAACTTTATTTATTCAATTTAGCTAATACAAACTTACCATATTTCATAAAAATCCTGATTTAATCAATGACATCAATTATAGTTTACACAATAAACACAAACACATTCATACCATTAAAAAAAACTTTCCATATGCACTCAGTCATCAAAATAATCAATAATACATAATAAGAATGTTATCAAAGCTATATATTTAGTGCAAACTCTTCAGAGGGTATTAAACAACCTTTACAGAGAAAATACGATAAACTTATAACAGAAAACTTAAGACAAATCTTAACCAATTTTACAAGAAATTATAACTGATCCACCAATATAATAAACTTATTTAAAGAGCTGATAGAAGAATTAGCTATAAAAAGTGTTTTGAAAGAAATGGGTCTGACGAAATGCCAAGCAAGGCAACTACAAAAGGGCAACAGTGTTTAGAAGTGAAGCCGGAGTTGTTTTTTTCGTTTATTTACATTCCTATTTAAAATGAGTGTCTTAACAACTCATTACAAAGTACATGACTGCATGCAAATACAACTGTTTAAAAAATGCAAATTTCAAAATGATAAATATTAAGTAAATTAAATACCTTATTCCAGTGACATAATAAAACGGAATTTTACAACACTATCGTTAAACATGTTCAGAACACTCTTGAATAGTACATACTTGACAGTTTTATATTTAAAGGAGCATATTTCATTCGTTTAGTTTTAAACGAAAAATCATCCGGACCTATTTTTTAGCGTGAGCTTTTAAACTAAGTATAAACCAACACCGCACAGTTAATGTTAATGTATGCATTGTTTCTCCTCGGGTCAAGTCGGCTCAAAAAAAGGTAATCATGCATTTTGGTAGGGCAAGGAACAATTACCACACATTACATGTTTAATCTACGGCACAATAATTATAACCACACATGTCGCTGAAAATTCGATTTAAAAACCCAATAACTACGCATCAACGGAAAATTAGTACGGTTATAAAACTAAACAAAAGCGTTAAATTAAACAAAATTGCTTGCTTTCGGGAAAATAGCGTAAACTAGTTTTTCAATAAAGTGAGACACTTTATACATTTTAGTCGCGCAAACGCTATTCCGAAAAGCCAACAAAGATCTCTTTTTTTATCCAGCGGCTTTCTGTTCAATTTTTTAATCCTTCTAATACTACGCAAAAGGATAAAACTTTCTAAAGTGCTTAACTGTCGTACTTTGCGTCAATTGTATTCAGTACGAACTTTAAGAAGCCCTATATACCTGTTATACATTATTTTTCTTTGTGTATTTCAACTTGTTCTTATAAATAGTGAGTGTAACCTTAAACTGTTTTGCTGACTACCGGTACATATTGTCTGTTACAAAAAAATAGCCAATTACGAGCCATTGCTTAAAAAAAATGTAAATCTATTTGTTGTAATGATTGTACAGTATGATAAAATTCATATTAAATTAATCGCATACATAGCATGTTTGCATATATTCTTTATTTTGAGGTTATGAATTATGGCTGGGGGCGGAGGGCACACATGGTGGAATGAAATGGTTTGACAATACAAACGTGTACGACTCATATTGGCTGCCTGGCGAACCAAACGACGATGGCGGCGAGCGTTGTGTTGAAATAGGGAAGGAAGGAAACAACGCCGGCCTAAACGATGAGGGCTGTGGGAATAGAAACGGGTTCGTGTGTGGAATACAGGGTCAGTTTAGTGATATGCATCTAAAGTGTTTTAATCAAAGCCAGCATGCATTTGATACTTGCTACAGTTGAATAGCATCGTTCCTCAAAAAGTCACAATGCATATTGTCAGATTTCATCTAAGCATATAGAAGTTTATTGAATAGTTAATTGCAATAATTATGATATTTAGCTTCTTACATCGGTTTAAATCTCTTACGCTCTGAATTGACCGTTCCAAGGCGGTAAACCCGGTTTTATTCATGTTTGTTAATTGTGTATAGTGTATGTCGTGTTTTGTACATTTGCATGTGTCTCAGTATTTTGTAATAGGTTCCTTGCAATATGCTATAATACGGTTTCCCTGCTGCTCGTTAAGTTAATGTGTTCCGTTGTTTATATTGGACTAAATATCACATTCTTTTAACACTGATAGAGAATGGTTTCTTTATATTTCTGTTTTTATTACCGTTTATGTGTGTAGAACAGTGTTCCACTAATGTGAAATACAATATATTGAAAGGCCACAAGAAATATTCAAAACACTCGAAATCTATCAGGCGGATCTTCATTGAAACGTACTATGGATAAAAACAACACACGAAGTACTTTCGATTGTTTCACATGATGTGTATTTATACACAAAACAACTTATTTGATAATTTTAAATTAAATTAACTTGCAGAATGCAACGCTATTTCGAATTGCGAAAGGCCATATTGTACACAGTATGCTGACACGAAGTGCTTGAAATGCTATGATGACAACATTTTCTTCAAGAGAACGACAGGCGATACTCTTTGCGAACGTATGTATCTATTACTTACCTAGTTTATTTACGCATGAAATATATTTCAACCAACAACCAAAGCCATAATTTATATCGCTATGATTAAGAATTTACACATTAAACACTTTGTAAAACCCTTAATACGATCAATGAAGATAATCATAACATTGTTTAGCTAAATGATTGGCATACTTGCTAACAAACTGCGCGCAGCCGGTCCAGCTGCATGAATGTGGTACTAGGTGCGTGCTTGCATCGGTATTACACATTTAACAGGCACACACGTTTGCTGATTAAATTCCATCGTTACTTCTTTGTTTAATAATCATATGATTTTAAATGATCATACCTTTTATCAAATCCAAAACCCGATCATTAACTGTAGACAATGTAAAATGAAACATGTCATAAGATAAAGCACACCATGAAAAGCCTGAAACTCTGTTAGGGAAGAAACCCTTCACTTTGTCCATAACTTCAATAACAGATCAATAACTATACAAATTAAATGATCAAAGCTTAGATAACCGCCTTTGAATGGTAAGTCCGAAGCATTGGGGTTTTAATCCGGTTTGATGTCTTGGTAAACTGATGCTTCTGCATGCATGTTTCTTCTTTTTAGCTTGAAAAATGAATAACGTATTTTGCAGGACTCTGTGATTATGAAAGCCATTTGTGCTGGCCTGGAACATGTGGGTCTGACCTGACAAAGAATTGTGCATGTAAACCAAATTTTGTATTGAACAGCAATGGAACTTCAACTCTTTGTCAATGTGAGTACCTAAGTTTTTATTTATAATACAAAACAATATATTACATGTTCATACCAATGACTATTTTATATAATCATAATACATGGCCCACAAGTCAAGTATTTCAGTGGGGCCAAGGTTTATGTTCCGCACTTGATCAATGTCGATTACATTTTCAACCGTTTTAAAACGTTTTAATCGGTTTTAACGCGAATATTAGCGAGTTTATGAGTTATAAAGGTAATGGGCATGCATAGCGCCAAAAAGAAGTGGAATTGCGTGGCTAAGATATGAGTTGACTCTTCAGTATATGAAAATGTTGTCAGCAGTAATAAGACACCGTCCTAAGTTCNCACGTGGTTTAAATGTAAACATGTGTAAACCATAGAACGACATACCCTGAGATGCGACCAGCAGGTAAAAGACCTACAATTTTCACGGGCAGTGGTTTTGTACTTAGTGGACGAGTCTATGTGTTACAGTAGACTGGGTAGGATGGGTTATAACAGTGGGGTATGGGTTTCGGCGATCCCTTAGGAAAAACGCGTTTGCGTTGAATAAGAGAGTTTATTCTTGAGCGAATAAACATTAATCTTCATAACCTTGCATCGTAATTTCGCACTCTAGATATGTTGGGCGAGAATGAGAAACGGATATAACGATGCGAGATCGCGAAACCTGATGCGACATTGCAAGAATGCGATGGGAGTACACGACATTAAGGTGCGAGATCGTGATATTAATTTCCCAATCTCGCATTATAATCTCGTAACTTGGCTTCGAGTTAAATGTTAATGCAGTTGAAAAAGCTTTTCCAAAGTTTTATCACGCACTAAATTGTCTGCCCTCATCAATTCATTTATTGTTTAAATGAGTCCTGTACACGTGTTCCTGAACACGTTTATCTTTTTATTAATGACATAAGTTGACCGGCACCGTTTATACTTACTAAATATATTTATAGTGTTGTATTGTATCACTCGTATTATACCATCTTCCGAACATAGCTTTAAAGACGCAGACAGAAGAAGAGAGTTAGATTTGGCTCGCAGCGGTCCCGGGTTTTAATGAAAGGCAAACACCTTATTATTCATCTACGTTTCTTGATATAAAAAACATAATTTCAGAAAAAATAATTAATTAAATGAGAATTTTCATAACTACGAAAAGGTGTGGTTTATTCCCTTTCACCCTTACGGGGAGGTAACTACTGCGAAAAGTTTGGTATTGTGAAGTTTTTTTCAAATAATAGTATACCTATGCATCAATTTATTTTTTTCGTTGTTTTCTCAATAATCGAAACCGCACAGTAATGGTGCGTAGATCGCTTGAGACTCTTCGGTAACCCAATTGCACTCCGTCGTTTGTGTTCTCGTTATAAACGGTCACGCCTAAGGCGTGAGTGTTGAGGCGTAATGCGGTGTCAGCTGGTTGCCGCTTTGTTTTTGTTTCCGACAGTGTTACTTTTCCGACCCTACAACATATTCATTGCTTCGTTCACTGTTGACTGCGTTAATTCTACGATAGAAACCAGTCCTCTACCAGGATATATGTAGTGTTGATTCTACTGTCCTTTCCCAGGTTATATGTAGTGCTGATTCTACTTTCCTCTACTAGGTTGTATGAAGTTTTGATTCTACTGTACCAGGATATATGAAGTGTTGATTCTACTGCACCAGGTTATATGCAGTGTTTAAACCAGAAACTTTAAACTTGCTAGAGATCGCTTGCAAACACAGTTTAAACACGTAGCATATTGCCTTATGTTTGAGTTTAATTAGTTTAAACCTTTTTATTTTAGCTCGATTGCATCAGAAACCTAAGGCTTATTTGAAACGCTCTCGAGTCCGTTTCCTGGGACTAGAACCGGTACTTGGTGTCTTGGGGGAGATTTAAAGAACGCTCTCACGTTGGGGATCGAACTCGTGACCTCCCGATCGCTAGGCGGACACCATATCCACTACGCCGCGTCGGCCTCTTATGGTTTATGTTTTAAATTGGGGGACAAAGAAAAAATCCTTTCTCTTCGCAGGCACTCCACTTGTGTGCACTACTGAAGATGTGTCAACTGGTTACAGTTGCTACACTGTGCCCATTAAATGAATTCCATCTGATAGGTTGATGTTCCTGGTGATTGACGTTTGAACACGCACCAACAGTCTTCTTCTACCACACCTTCATTTTCACTGCCAGTATCTGTTTCAATGTAATGCTTGTTGTTTGAACAAGAGGTTTATGAAATTGGAGTACGAACACGGCGTGGAAGTTGAAATTGCAGGTTTTTCTCGGAGTTAACCATCTTATTTCATCAGCTTCTGTTGCGATGGTGACTTCATGTTACCGTGCATTGGCGAAGGATGTTTCCATTTTTACTCACTATTTGTTGACGTTATTTTGTTGGGTGTTATTATGGTTGAAGAAAGTAGATACCGATTTTTGAAAAAGATAAGAATAGGTTGTCTAGTGAAATACTCTTGTTGTAAGATTTGCTTAATATGAAAGCAACGTTGTATAGGTTCACTTGTTGGCCAGATTACTGCCTCATGTATGCCTGGCAATAGCTGTATTGGGCGTTTTTGAAAAAGCAACATATCCTTCACCCAGAGGCTGGTTGACATGTTAAGTGTTTGGAGGGAGAAAAAACACATTGTAATTGTTTTACCCCATTCATGTGCGACTTATGTCCATCGCAGAGGACCATAACAGGTTCCGGACTGTTATACGGCACAGGCCTATTTAAAGTATGTTGCAGGTAGTGCAGGAGGACGTCAGCATTAGACCAGCCTGATTCAGTTCTAGCTGACCCCGGGCAGGAATTATCCAAGAGGTCGTTTCTTCAAGGCTTACCTGGGAAGATGTAGAATGCGGGTAAGCTCACTCTTGAAGCACATAAAAATCAAAGATCAACAGATTTAAACTTAGAATACCGTTTAATCACTGTTGAGGCCACAAATATGACAAAATCTGGAGGAAGTATGGTCAGATATTTATCTTTTAATATCTTATGAGTCAACATTTGGGTCACATGCGTCCAAACACCAGGTCACCAGGTCAGTTCTGACAAATACCTTGTTACCACGTAAGAGGCCTAATTTATGAATAAATGTTGTTTACACATATACAGAATGTTCATCTTGACAATATTAAGGCCGAGTTCAAAAATGGGTAATGTGTGTCCAAATTCAATGTAACGGGGTCAACTATTATAAACACACTGTAACCAATATATATGTAACATGTTTCACTCAAATTTTATGAAACTTGGTGGTCAGCATATTTATATTAATAGTTTGGTCACCAGGTCAAATTAAAAAAAATCTTACCACTCTAGGGGCAACATTTCTAACTCAACCTTGATGTACTTGCTTAGAATGTATTGCTTAACAATATTTAGACCAAGTTTGAATCTGGGTCAGATGCGTATGAAACCTAGGTCGCCAGATTATTTCTTTAAAAAACGTGTTGCCACATTGAGAACTCAGTCTTGACGAAACTTGTTGAGAGTGTTTATGTTGACAATTTGAAGACCATGTCTGAATCTGAATCATATCTTCAACAATTGGTGTCCTTGGACTTAAGTGAGCGCTTAAAGAACATCCTGGCCCTCTTGTGTTTTTAAAACTATGTTCATTCAAGTTTGTATTCTGCTTAAAAAGGAATAAAAATGCCTTGTGATTTTGGTAAAGATCAAATTTGCATGAAACATTAAATTTGTTTCCGAGCGAAAGCTATAAAGATGTTTGACATATGATCAACGTATTTGGTATGCTGGTACAATCTGAAGGAAAGAAGCACGTCATTCAACATTGAGATCAACAGGTAAGATATCAATGTCACAAGGGTTTGCGACATACTTGCAACACTTTTCTTTATAGACCATTTTGTTTCCACAAAAAGTTTTAATTTATGACAATCAATGTTAGTATGCTGGTTATTCGAGAAATTCTCTGTGGAAATGATCATCGCCATATCATGAATGACTATTACGGGTCATATTAAGAAATGATATGGAGATAATTGACCATCATTTATTTCAGTAGCCATGTGACGATTGGTTATGCTCATAGTGAAGAATGTGGCCTGTCTAGAACGTCTTTTGAACATGTGTTTTTCTAGTTGCAAATATGTAACTAAAATAGTATTATGTCCGCGTTGTGATAATCGTGGAAAGGCATAAAGTGTTACCATTGTCAACAATAGTGTGTGTTGTTATTTTGTCTGTTTGACAAATAAATTGTTAACTAATTATGTTAACAAGACCCTTTGTCTCTTAAAAATAATGTCGCTCTCTTAAAGGTCAAAGCGGACACTTCCATATTCCTTATATGTGGAGCGTCTTGAGAAAACCGGGCAAAATGCTTGTGCGTAAAGTGTCATCCCAGATTAGCCTGTGAAGTCCGCAAAGGCTAATCTGGGACGACACTTTCCGCCTAAACTGGATTTTCGCTAAGCAGTGACATCATTTAAACAATAAATTCCATAACGGAGGAAATTATCGTCCCTGATTAGCCTGTGCGGACTGCATAGGCTAATCTGGGATTACAATTTACGCACATGCATTATGCCCAGTTTTCTCAGAACGCGACACATATGTTCGTGTCCGGCTATTCAATTTCTTTTCATGCATGAAGACACTTCACAATAAATAAGCACAAATGTCTATTATATCAAGACGACCTATTGCATTAAAAAGACAAGATCAATTTCACAGTAAACACTTGCATTCCCCTAAAATGTAATAAACATGTTTGTTTCCGGTCCATAAGTTTTGTGTGCATGATGTGATTTCAAAATAAACTAGCTAACATGATATCCCTATCAATACGATGTGTCGCATTTAACAACCATGTTGCTCGCTTCAAAGTCAATGTGGAGACTTGTATTTTTGCATAATGCTTTGCTCAATATATTTTTGTATCAAGCGCACATATTGCATGTAACAATCATGTCAATCGCCGTAAGGTCAGGGTCTCAGTGGACAAAAGGAGATTGTGCGTATTCCTTTATTTACCAATAATTTTGTCGTATATAATGGGAGATCGAAATAATTTGGCCCACACAATTGTGTCGTGTTCTGAGAAAACTGGGCAAAATGCTTGTGCGTAAATTGTCATCCCAGATTAGCATGTGCAGTCCGCACAGGCTAATCAGGGACGACAATTTCCGCTTTAATGGAATTTTTCGTTTAAATGATGTCTCTTCTTAGCGAAAATCCAGTTAATGCAGAAATTTTTGTCGCTGATTAGCCTGTGCGGACTGCACTAATCTGGGATGACAATTTACGCACAAGATTTATGCCCAGTTATCTCAGAACACGCCACAATTATCAAAGTCAAGGTAACAATTGCCACTTGCAGTTTGTGCCCTTATCTGGTGTCAGTTAATTTCCTTAGTTAATTGGTTACATTTTTGTCATTTCCAGACGACTTGTTGTATGCACCACCTATTGTACTTTTTAAGTTACGTAAAGTACATTGTCGCATATGGGATGTCGACTTTATGTATAGCAACAGTTATACTGGTCTGGTTATAAATTCCATACTGAATGTTAACGTGTGGCAAAACACAGGTGAAAAATAGAAGGGGTATCTGTGGGATCAAGGTGCATGTATAGTTTTTATTTTCAAAACATTATAAAGTCGGTAAGAAATTATGAAGTGTTGAAAGTAATGATTTTTCATCTTCATGCATTCAATATAGGTGATTTGTACATTTTCACATAGGAGAAGGGAATATGGAGGTTAAGATGGTATGTGAATCAAATTACTGGTAAACAGCTTATAAAATGTTGGATTTGTATTAAGATATTTTGAGTTATTAAAAATAAGTTTTAGTATAACCGACTAATAAAAAGTGTTAGTGTTTAGGACTATTTAGTGCAATTTATTTTAAATAAAAATAAAAACATTGAACAAGTTTATATCAATCATAATCGTCATCTTCATCATGGATGGAGTTCCCTGAGTATCTGAGCACAACACTATCCAGGTCGCAACCTAGTTTTTTTCAGAAACAGTTTCTAACACTGGTCAAATCAGATTTGTCTTTGATTTGTATATACATAACCTTTGTTATTTGGCGATTGCATTGGCCAGGACCAGTATGGCTATGTGTACAGTACAAAACCAAATCAAGATCAGAACATATTTCTTTGAAAGGATCAAGGATGCTTTTGCTTTTCAAACATGTTAGAAACATGGTTTGACCATGATGATTTCCAGATGATGTCAAGCAGTCAGAGGTCTTGGTCACCCGGGCTTGTAATATGCAAGTCATTTCCACACAATATCCAAAGAACGCTTAAAACTAGAATCATGTTATTAAGTAGGATGGTTATGTTTGAGGAAAAGATTACCCTTTTACCTTCTTTTGAGATCACAATATAAAAGGTCAATGTCACAGGCGTGTGTACTTTAAAAATGTATTATGATCTCGCCTTAACTTGCTTAGTCGTAGAAGTAAACACTTCGATCTCTTTTTAAACCACATGTGACATGTTGATTAATCCAAGGACAAAACTGCGTTATGTACTCATCATAATAACCAACATACAAACCAAGCAATCACAAGAGCTCAAGATTTCGTTCCTTAAACATTTTTTTTATCAGTGGTTATCATAGTCAATTATGAATTAATGAAATAAACTATGTGTTACGTTTTGATTTGAATCCTACAGTATAATCAGTTATATAATCACCAGATAATGCATACAAACCTAAACCATAGGTTTGCCGTTACCGACAGTGACAAATGGGTTAGAAGTAAATCTCGGACTTTCAATTTATTGTTATGCTAACAAAGTCTCTTATGAAACTACATCTCTATCCACATTTACTGGTCTGTTGTTGTAATTGTGCTGGTGACATTCCCATCCACAGTTAATGTGAAGCTAAGACAATCACAGTACAAAGTCTGTTTTGCATTTAGTACTTAACTAAGCCGATAAATTAGATAATTTTTAGCTCGGCTGTTTTCGAAGAACACCCGAGGTATTGTCATAGCCAGCTCGTCCGCCGTCCGCGGTGTCCGAAAACTTGGACATTGGCGATAACTTTTGCAATATTGAAGATAGCAACTTGACATTTGGCATGCATGTGTATCTCGTGGAGCTGAACATTTTGAGTGATGAAGGGTCAAGGTCAAGGTCATCCTTCAAGATCAAAGGTAAAAAAACACTTTTGTCGTGTGTACCTCATGGAACTGCACATTTTGAGAGGTGAAAAGGTCAAGGTCAATGAAGGTCAAAGATCAAAAAAACAAAATCCAAGGACCCACAGCCGAGCGTTGGCACACGATATGCAGTGCTCTTGTTTATAGTTATTTTAATCTTTTAATAAATATTTAATGTAGACAATCTTACCTTATACATTGTGGAGACAAATGTAGACGATAACCCAAAACGTCCTGTGGATATGATACTATGTAACCTTAACATGCATGTCAGGTGACTTGTCAGCATGGCTCGTCCGTGTGATGATGATGTGAATGATAACCTTATTTATAATTTTAATGTTAGATTATAAAAATAGTATCTGACTTTATCTTCATTTTTGTTTATTTATAGAATATAGGATGATTACATCAACTGTTTTTGCCCTACATTTGTGTTATACAGACACTGTTAGAAAAATAACTTTGCCCAGTCAAGGATTTTACATTTTTGGGCACGCCTGTTCAAACTTTTGGTTGATTTGCGCCTAGACACACTGACCCAAAGAATAAAAAGAAACCTTAACTAGTGAAAGATTTATAGTTTAAACAGTCGACAATTTTTAGAACCTGAGCAGAATTTTGAAGTTCGTTTTCCGATAAGCTTTGATCTACTGACATTTCCAAAAACAATAACACTGTTTTTTTTTCAAACGGAAATTTATTTTTATTAATAAGCATGTGATGGAATTCTTTAACATGTGTCTATCACATCTTGTGATCGAGAGGGGTTACAAATAATTAAATCATCACTAGATGGCAACATGCATCTAATTGTATCAGCCTAATCTATAGAAAACAAGTTGCTGATAATAAATTTAAGTCTGTCTACTTATTTAAATAAAACTGTTTTGTAGCTTTAATTTATTAATAACACAAAATATGAGTCTCAATCAGTCGTCTATTTTTGTGTTCGTTTGACCTCTTTAAGATTATTTTTTTAGTTACGGTTCACACATAAACGAAACAGATAGTCGTAGCAAGAGATGAAAAAAAATGTACCCTTTATTGTGCTACTTAACATATTGATACTGGTTAAAAAAACTCCGAGTGTTTTTGGTATGCTTCCTAACCTTTCATATTTTATGTACATGAACACTCTTTCAAAACAAAAGTTTTGCATCCATTGTTCTTGTTTTTATGTATAAATGATGTATAATACCTGTAATGTCCCTTACAAGTCATATCAAGTTTTATTTATGTCAAAATGTTTACAAAAAGTTACACCAATTGTTCGAATAATACCCTAGAGTCAACACTTAAATATAAATATGAAACCACAATGTACAATTTGGTGCATAACATTGTTTAGTGACAAGATCTATTATTGACTTAAAACTAACTGCAATTCAATTACTTCATCATAAATTTGTCTGTGTCCAAATACGAGTAAATGAAATTTTATCAACTCGGCTATCTTGTTCAAAAGTAAACATTGGGTGTGTTTATTTATGTTATATCTGTGTTTGATAATTCTCCGTGTCAAGCTCTGGCATGAATAGCTCGACATAAATGCATCACATTGCAATAATTAGTGCTATTGAACTTTAATAGATACCAAATCATATACACACTCGTTCAACATTGAATAAGATTGATACGGTGTCTCTTGAGTTTTCTTGGGTTTATAAACATTTTCCAAGTCCATCGTATACTGCAGATTAAATGAATGAGACCAGATATGACGCGGATCAAAAATGGTTGATTGTCCTATGATCGTAAGTTGTTTCTCTCCCACAGGGTGCATGTTTATTTAGATAGCGCCGGTAGGTGTCACATACGAATGAAACAAATGTGACAACTATACCTGTTTTGGTAAGGATTGGTCAAACCCCAAGTTTCATTCTCGTCTGTTTTTTTCCCGCTGGAATTGGAGTCACATATCCAATCAAATAACGTTCAAGCAACTGCCCTACCTCTGTCAGAACAGCGTTATTCCAGACAACCTCGACACCAAAGGCAATGCCATGTAAAATAACCCATTTATATTTAAGAATGCAGCGTTCGACAATAAGGCTTTTTCATGCTACATAGAATGTAAATGGTAAGTCTTGTCGATTAAACCAGTGAGTAGCACACGTCTGAATGGCAGTTCTGTGAATTAATCAGACAGTAAACATTATGTCACATTTTTCTGTGAAATGTCTTATTGCTTATGTTAAAAAAGTGAATATTTATTGTATTAATTACCTACATTTATTTTCCATGTTTTAAACGAGAAATCTTGTGAGACAACAACATTAAGTTGATTATTTTGCATCTTGTTCATGTGTGGTTCTTGTAAGGGTGCGCCGTATGACTATGCAGATTTTAAGATGGCCTTCAGTTTTGTTGTTGTAATTATTTGTCAGGACGGTTAAGACTGCCATAAAATGAAAATAAATACATGTAGAATCTGCACAACCTTTCATATTGTATCGGTAAATCGAATACAGCAGAACATATTGGGAGTATATAGATGGGCTTGTGACATTTATTTGATCTCAAGTACTTATACAAGAACTCGGGCTTGCATGGTCTTACTATTTATTTGAATGTCTTAAAGACTATGAACCTAAAATTCCCTCGAAGAGTCTAGCATACATCATTATTATATGATGATTTTTTAAGTCCCTTACCTTTGTGCCACCAGAGGTGCAACTGGTTTGAATTATGTCCTTCTTTAGGCTATCTGACTTGGTTAGGCTGCATATTATGGTTTCACAAAACGTAATGAAGAAACTATGTACATGTATAACAGGCATTGTGAGACTATTACCTTCAAAATGATCATATTTGTTTGGAAACACATTGGTCAATAGGTTTACCATGGTTTTACGTCTCTTATTAAATCTCACTTCGTTAAAATAGCCAACTTGTTTGAGAAACAAAATTAGTTTCAACTTCAGTATTTTGAAAATAATCACTTCACTGTTTGACAACTCAAGTATTTGCCCCAATGGTCACAGCTGCCCTACCCACATTTACAGATACACACTTAAGGGAATATTTGTTCTCCCCTTAAACAATGAAATAAAACATCAAATTGCATATGATGATAAAAAATAGTAACAGTATTATGCATGACCTTTTATTTTCACTTCAGTTCACATTTATGGTGCTTAATATCGCATAACACTTACAATTGCTATGTTTGAGAGGAACATAAAATATTATACACAAATAGAAAATGTTTGGCATAAAGACGTATCGATTCTGTATAAGCAAGTGTTGTTAATCCCCTGTCGCACATCGGTAGGGGAGATTAAAGGAATGCCCTTTATCTAGCCGTCGGTCAGTAAGTCGACCAGTCTTTATGTAAAACTTTTGTGTCCACTCCATATCTATACCCTTTGACTGATTTTCTGAAACTTTCCTTACATTTTGTGGGTTTTGATACAATATACAGAAAGAAAGAGTCAGCCATGCTGACTTGAGGCCAAGGTCGTACTTCAAGTTCAAAAGTTTGGGCCTCCATTTTCGTGTCTGCTCAATATGTCATATACATTTTGACGGATTTTCAAGAAACTTTGGACATATAGATGAGTGCATAAATAGAGAATACTAGGTCGGTGCCGAATAAAGCGCAGTTTATTTTGCGAGGCTTAGAAAATCTGAACCACGAGCCTTGGCGAGTGGTTCAAATTTTCGGGCCGAGAAAAATAAACTGCGCTTTATTCGGCACCGACCTAGTATTCGATTTATCCCATCAATATTCTATTTATCCCACATTTTTTATATTTAATTTGTTTCTTATGCAATCAAAAATCAAAATCAGATAAAATTAACTGAATCTAACCTTGCGTAGTAATATTAAAATTGTGTGTGATCTTTCCCGTTTGCGCCACTCGAAATAGTCCTTAAGAATTCCACGCAAAAGCAGAATAACAAGACAAAATATCGCTATATGCCTCGATTCAAATTTAATCAGCATTCCAAATGTTACACACTCAAGTACAACACAAACGCTTTTGTTCAAATTCAAATTCTAGTTTCACCACTGCAATAAACAAAAGAATGGCAGCCATTTTGAACTTACGTCAGGCATGATTCAGCATTTATCCCCGCAGATAATGTAAACTAATTTTAGTCTATAAACAACTCTTTTTTACACACTTT
>VMBQ01001129.1:122247-165729 GCA_007657795.1 Dreissena rostriformis | reverse complement strand
TAGTATCTTACCTTTAATTATCCTTTAAAATCCATAAATAATCCATTTAACACAATAATTGACGATTTTGCATTTAGGGTCTTTAATAATTATTTTAGCATAGTTAAATAAAGACCCTTATGCCATCCTATCACTAGTCTATATCTATTCAAATGTGTTTATGAACTCGATAAACTTTCCACTTCGTCACACGCTACGTCATGTACTGTACTCTACATTTCTCAAAATTAAACTGTTGTGTTTCGTCACAGAAATTACGTCACACGAGATACGTCATAAATTGCGCAATCAATAATGAAAAATAAAAGTACGGAAAGCCGGTTTTGAGATAAATTTAAGTGGAAATTCGGCTTTTATTTATTTACGGTATATTGATTTGAAAAAGCAAACATTCATTTCATGTATAAATCCAAAAAAGTAGTCCGCCGCGCGTGAAAGCTTTATTTCAACACTGCCGAAAATAAACGAAAATATATCCCACAGTGGGTTATTTCGACAATGCACGTCCGAGGATGGGATAAATAGCCATATCTTTCTTACCTTCGGAAGGATTTTGTATTGAATTTGGATACAATGTTTAGGTCATGGATACGATGTGAATAAGGCATGAGTCAGTCACGCATACTCAAGGTCAAGGTCATACTGAAAGGTAAACAGTTTGATCTTCTATGTTCATGAATCTTCTTTATCTCCTATATCAATCAGAAGATTTTTTATGACATACTATGCAACACTACTAAGGTAATTGAGGCGATGTCCAGAAAAAATGAGTAGGTCATGCCGTTTCAAGGGCACGGTCATGCTTCAAGGTAAAATGTTTCAGCCTTTTGTCTTGTCCGATTCATATCTTCTTTACCCGATAAATATAGGCAGCTGGTACGGAATACCGTTAGGGCCATCGTGGTTACACATTAAAATCCAGAGGGCGACAATGCGATAGTGCGATAGTGACAATGCGATAGTACGATGGCGACAATGCGATAGTTCGATGGCGACAATGCGATAGTACGATGGCGACAATGCGACAACGCAATAGTACGATGGCAACAATGCGACAGTACGATGGCGACCATGCGACAACGCGATAGTGCGATGGCGACAATGCGATAGTCATATCGTACTGTCGCCATCGTATCATCGCATTGTCGCTATCATACTATCGCATTGTCGCCATCGTACTATCGCACTGTCGCCATCGTATTGTCGCATTGCCGTCATCGTATTATCGCACTATCGCATTGTCGCCATCGTACTATCGCACTTTCGCCATCGTATTGTCGCACTGTCGTCATCGTATTATCGCATTGTCGTCATCGTATAATCGCAATATCGCATTGTCGCATTGTCGCAATCGTACTATCGAACTGTCGCCATCGTATTGTCGCACTGTCGTCATCGTATTATCGCATTGGCGTCATCGTATAATCGCATTGTCGCCATCGTAATATCGCACTGTCGCCATCGTATTGTCGCACTGTCGTCATCGTATTCTCACATTGTCGCCATCGTACTATCGCGTTGTCGCATTTTCGCCATCGTACTATCGCATTGTCGCCCTCTGGATTTAAATGTGTAACCACGATGGCCTAACGGTATTCCGTAAGCTGGTGTTCTTCACTTTAAAAATGCTTTAAACATTGTACTTACATTTCAGTTCATATACACTCAACTTGGTCATGGTTATCTGCGTAACGTTATCTAACGCTATGGATCTTCTTTGCGGCGGTTTGAAATTTGATATAATGAATATTCATGTGACAACATAATCACATTACAGTTTAAAATTCGTGAAAAGAATTGAACGGTTAAGTTAGGTTCTGTTTAGTTCGAAATTCTTGATTCTGTTTAGTGCGGAATTAGTGATTTCTTGACTATTTAAATACTCTAACATTCAAGTTGTGTCTATTTAGGACTATTTACCTGTAATAACATCATTATTTTATCCCTAAATTATATATCAACATGGCAGCCTTTTCTATGTCTAATCTTGTCATAGACTCTGATGAAGTTATGGATTATATTTGTGCGACATGCGAAGAGCAGATGGATGCAGACTTTTACTGCAAAGCCTGCTTAAAACTGTACTGTGTGAAATGTATTAAATTGCATGAAAAGAAGTTTAGAAAACATGCAACATATGATAAAAATAACATGAACGAATGGCCAGTTTCGAAACAGGTGGAAGAATTCCTACTACAATGTGAAGCACACAAGGACAAACAGATTGAACAGTTCTGTAATGACCACAATCAGCTGTGCTGCATGCTTTGTGTATTCTTGAATCACAGGTATTTTAACAATTAATTTGCTATTAAACGTGTTTAAATATCACATCGCTTTACTGTGAAACATTTAAAATAAGAATTTAAAATTGTCATGTTTTCTTTTTAGTTCAATTGAGCTTATTCTTCGTATATAGGAGAATTAGCATAAAAATCTTGCAAATCTGTAAGCAAGCATGAAATTTTGCATGAACACTCAGTTTGATATGCACTTTTGATAGAAATCGTTAGCCACTCAAAACTTCAAAATGGCGGCCATTTTGAAGATGGCCGCCATTTCCGATTCAATCTATACAGCCATGTAAGGTATATCTTAAGCAACTGTGCGTACAAATTGTGCAAATCTTCAATAAAGCATGACATTTGGTATAAACAGTTTGATACACACTTTTGATAAAATCCTTTAGTTAGTCACAAATTCAAGATGGCGTCCAGTTACAAGATGGCCGCCATTTCTGTTCTCAATTTATGTGAACATGTTGGGCAGCTTACATAATTATGCAAAATAATCTAGAAAATCAGTCAGGAAACATGCAATTTGGTATGAAAACTCAGTTTAATGTGCGTTTTTAATAAAACCTTGAGCCACCCGAAGAAAGAAGATGGCGTCGATATTTTTAGCTCTACTGGCCGAAGGCCAGAAGAGCTTATGTCATGGTGTGGTTTCCGTCGTCCGTCCGTCCGTCCGTGTGTGTGTGCGTGTGTGCGTCCGTTAGACTTTTTCTTGTTTACGCGATAAAGTCCACAGTTTTCATCCGATTCTTTTCAAACTTGTTCAGTGGCTTTATATTCATGAGGACTCGAACCCTATTGAAAATGGGTTACATCAGACCGTCCGTCTGCCGTCCCTGCGTGCGTCCGTGCGTGCGTTAGACTTTTTCTTGTTTACGCGATAAACTCCACAGTTTTCATCCGATTCTTTTCAAACTTGTTCAGTGTCTTTATATTCATGAGGACTCGAACCCTATTGAAAATGGGTTACATCAGACCGTCCGTCTGCCGTCCCTGCGTGCGTCCGTGCGTGCGTTAGACTTTTTCTTGTTTACGCGATAAACTCCACAGTTTTCATCCGATTCTTTTCAAACTTGTTCAGTGTCTTTATATTCATGAGGACTCGAACCCTATTGAAAATGGGTTACATCAGACCGTCCGTCTGCCGTCAGTGCGTGCGTCCATTCGTGCGTTAGACTTTTTCTTGTTTACGCGATTAACTCCACAGTTTTCATCCAATTCTTTTCAAACTTGTTCAGTGTCTTTATATTCATTAGGACTCAAACCCTATTGAAAATGGGTTACATCAGACCGTCCGTCTGCCGTCCCTGCGTGCGTCCGTGCATGCGTTAGACTTTTTCTTGTTTACGCGATAAACTCCACAGTTTTCATCCGATTCTTTTCAAACTTGTTCAGTGTCTTTATATTCATGAGGACTCGAACCCTATTGAAAATGGGTTACATCAGACCGTCCGTCTGCCGTCCCTGCGTGCGTCCGTGCGTGCGTTAGACTTTTTCTTGTTTACGCGATAAACTCCACAGTTTTCATCCGATTCTTTTCAAACTTGTTCAGTGTCTTTATATTCATGAGGACTCAAACCCTATTGAAAATGGGTTACATCAGACCGTCCGTCCGTCCGTCCGTGCGTGAGTTAGACTTTTTGTTGTTTACGCGATAAACTCCACAGTTTTCATCCGATTCTTTTCAAACTTGTTCAGTGTCTTTATATTAATGAGGACTCGAACCCTATTGAAAATGGGTTACATCAGACCGTCCGTCCGTCCGTCCGTGTGTGCGTCCGTTAGACTTTTGTTTGTTTACGCGATAAACTCCACAGTTTTCATCCGATTCTTTTTAAACTTGTTCAGTGTCTTTATATTAATGAGGACTCGAACCCTATTGAAAATGGGTTACATTAGACCGTCCGTCCGTGCGTGTGTAGACTTTTTCTTGTTTACGCCATAAACTCCACAGTTTTTATCCGATTCTTTTAAAACTTGTACAGTGTCTTTATATTCATGAGGACTCGAACCCTATTGAAAATGGGTTACATTAGACCGTCCGTCCGTCCGTGCGTGCGTTAGACTTTTTCTTCTTTGCGCGATAAACTCCACAGTTTTCATCCGATTCTTTTCAAACTTGTTCAGTGTCTTTATATTAATAAGGACTCAAACCCTATTGAAAATGGGTTACATCAGAGTAAAAAGTCCAGAATTATCGCCCCTTGAATTTGTATTGGTCCGAGGCATTTAAGTAGGTTGTTTAATTGGTTGCAATTATAAATTTAAAATTAAATAAAATATAAGCCATCTGATAATTCATTTGGCAAGGATGAAAGGATTTGTGTTTTCAGTATTCCCTTGCATGATGACTTTCCATTCCATTGACATTCCAGCCAGTAGAGCGATTCAGGCCCTCATGGGCCTCTTGTTTTCAAGATGGCAGCCGTTTCCGGTCTCAGTTCTGATGTCCAAATTGGGTTTATCTTAATCAAGTAGTATTTGGGTATTTTAGACATGAGTATTCGTATATGAGACAATCAACGCTTGTAGAACTAAAGGTTATATATTTACACGTTGTACCGATACATTTTTATTTAACCACTTAAGATACCCAGTCTTTTTCATAAAATCTATAAATAAGAAGTTTATTGTTATTTTAACAACTCGTGGTTGAATGTGCATAATCTTGACGTCATTGCAGATGTATATATAAAATCAATGAATCGACATAATTGATAGCTCGTATATTCGAAGAATGCTTCGAACTATACATATCGACCATCTATCGGCGTAATGCTACTGGTAATGTTAGTGTGCAAGTGACTGACAGAAGCTGTAAATTATAGTATCCAAGTGGTAGAATAGTCGAGCAAACGGTCTTGAGTTAATTATAGTTTATTAAAGTCTCCAAATCTTCACATAGCAATAACTGTTCAAAATCAATAGGGAAACCTCTACCATCACAAACAAGAAAACAAAAACCAATGAACGGTCGATGTTGGGACCTTTTCTCCCGTTTCCGTGATTGTAATGGACGTTTTTTTTAACATGTTGGCATTATTCCATTTGCTGATTGGTTCGCTTGTTTTAGAAAATACTTGTAATATTCGGTGATCACCTTTTGCCCGCCGTTTCTTGTAGGTTGTTCATCATGCGTCGTCAATATTTTGATTGTGAACACTTAAGAGGCATTTTCTTTCAATCTTTGTGAAAATAAGTCAGAACATTTGTCAAAACGATATCTCGGCCGCGGGGTAAATTGGTTCACGTAAGGTCGAAAACAAGGTCACTAGGTAAAATTCAAATAAAATCTTCTGAACACTCTTAAAGAAAATTAGTTTTTGCTTTATCTTTAATAAACTTGAGTTTGAAAATGGTTTCGTTCCGTTGAAAAACATGCCCTTAGTTGTGCTAGTTCTCCTTATATGGCTATAGTGAGTCCTTGTAAATAGTCTAGATAACATTTTAGATCCCATGAGCACAGCTAGCTAATAGTTTCCTTTTGGGATCGCTATTTCTCCGTCGTGAGTAATCCGTCCTCAATATTTGCATTGTGAACACTCTAGATGCCACATGTGTTGTCCAATCTTCATACACATGAGTCAGATAATCTGTCAATATGATATCTCGGCTAGTTAACGTGAGATCAACGAGAGCGCCGACGGCATTGAAAGTCTATTGGCGAGATATAGGGAAGTTTCTGCTGAAGAAAATGTTTAAGGAACACTTAAATGAATGAAAATCTAAATTCTCTGGTTTTAATAATGGTTTTAATAAACGTTATCATTACATCATTACTAATTTACGAGACTGTACGACTTTTTCATTCGGAAGCATAGGCCAAAGTTTCTTCCTTTTTTGTTTGGTACTATTCTTTACACTGTTACGATCGCTTCATTTTCATTTTAGCAGAAGAGAACAATTTGTTGTTGTTGTTGTGGTTGTGTTGTTGTTGTTGTTGTTGTTGTTGTTGTAATATTTACCGACTTCGTTACATACGCACAATAATATATGCACGCTGTGTTTTGGAGCACACGTTCTGAAGATTTCTATCCTTATTCAAATAATTTCAAATAATATGCAACATTATTTGCCGCTTAATATCAAAATGCAGCCCAAAATCTCAAGGTAAATGTTTGCCGTCACAAAGTTTCACGATATTACAGCCGTAAAAACTCGACAGTCTTCTGCAAGAAACAAGACAATTTTTATCCGTTTAAACTATTTAAAGTTACGAACCCCATTAATAAATACATTGAAAAAGTATGTTATCTTAAAATCGAACACGACTAGATTCACTTTGTTAAAACACATAACTGAGTATGCAAAAAGTTATCAAAAAATGTTAGGCACATATTTATTGTATTTATTTGAATGATGGAATATATGAAACAAGTTGTGGAACTACGATAAAGTTATCAAAATCTCGTTCCCATTCACGTTTTTATTGGAATTGTTGACAGATTTTGGCATTTTTTCAAATTTCATTAGATATGATTGCTTACATTTTTTTTAATTTTTTTTTAAGACTTAACTCATTTTTATAGTAAGACAAAACTTGAGAAGAAAGCGAGACGTCATCGGTATTCGAACACGTGTCCTCTTGATCTTTAAGCGGGTGCGCTACCACTGCGCCACGCAAACTTCAGCATATTGAAACGAAACATTATAGCAGAGGGGGTAATCACGTGATAGTCAAGATGGCGACTTCCATGCCGAGACAGTTATTGTTCGCCGTTTTATATCATTTATTACTTTTGTTAATTTTTTAAATGAAGCTCAATTTCCAGCCATATCAGTAAATAGTTGATTAGCGTTTACTTCGCATTACAATACGCTTTATATCTCGAAATAAATCGCCGCAAAGTTTCTTAGTGAAGCTGTTTTTATGTCATCCCGCTAAGAAATTTCGCACAGAGTAAAGTTGATATATAGAGCGAATATCAATAGTTAATAAACGCTAGAAACGTTTGCTGATATGTAATCCCGCTAAGAAATGTCGCACCAAGTAAAGTCGATACATAGAGCTAATATTAATACTAAATAAACGTTAGTAACTTTCTTGTTGATATGGCTGGAAAGTGTGCGGCATTTAACACATCGTAGTGATCGCGCACGCATTTTACGAGCGAAATTCGTTTTATTCTCTTTTTTAACGTTTTTTCACGTAAAATGGAAAACTTCACCAAACGTAATCTTAGAAAAATTCTGAGAAAAAAGTTTCCAGGTGAAAAATTGTAAGAATTAGAAAATGCTATATTAAATATTTTCGTTTCCCAAAAATCAAGGAACATCCGGGACTTGCTTGGTAAAAGAGAGCCGACTAAGACGTATTTGTGAAATTCAGTTAATTAAAGTCTATTGGCTAAAGTCAATAGACTAAAAACTAGTTCACTATGTAAAATTAAAGAAAAAGGTTTTTAACACTCTTTGAGTCACAATGTTTCACCAATCTTCATAAAACTTTGCCAGAACATTTGTTTTATTCCTATCTCGGCAAAGTTCGAAATGGATTTGAGTGTGTGAAAACAAAAGGTAACCAGGGGTGCGCTAACTAGCCTTATATAGCTTTGAGTCCAACTTCATGATACTTTGGTCAGAACATTTGTTCTTATAATATCCAGGCCAAGTAAGACAAATGATTTTTATTAATTGAAAAGTATGTTTATAAAATTCCGATGAATTTGATAATGATGAAGGTAATACTTGTTATTATAATAAAGATAAAAATGGTAATTATGATAATGATAGTTATAATGATGTTGTTGTTGTTGATTATGATGATTACGATAGTGATGAAAATGATGATTGGGATGATTTGGGACGATTGGGCTGATTAGTATGATTGGGATATTGGGCTGATTGGGATGATTTGGCTGATTATGATGATTGGGATGATTGGGCTCATTGAGATGATTGGGATGATTGGGCTGATTGGAATGATTAGGATTATTGGGATTATTGGGCTGATTGGGATGATTGGGCTGATTGGGATGATTGGGCTGATTTGGATGATTGGGAGGATTGGGATGATTGGAATGATTGGGCTGATTGGGATGATTGGGCTGATTGGGATGATTGGGATGATTGGGATGATTGGGATGATAGGGATGATTGGGCTGATTGGGATGATTGGGATGATTGGGATGATTGGGATTGGGCTGATTGAGATGTTTGTGCTGATTGAGATGATTGGGATGAGTGGGATGATTGGGCTGATTGAGATGATTGGGCTGATTGGGATGATTGGGATGATTGAGATGATTGGGCTGATTGAGATGATTGGGCTGATTGAGATGATTGGGCTGATTGAGATGATTGGGATGATTGGGATGATTGAGATGATTGGGATGATTGGGCTGATTGAGCTGATTGGGATGATTGGGATGATTGGGCTGATTGGGATGATTGGGATGATTGGGCTGATTGGGGCTGATTGGGCTGATTGGGATGATTGGGCGTATTGCGCTGATTGGGCTGATTGGAATGGTAATTAAGGTGAGGATGGTGATTTTGATGATGGTAATCACAACTGGTCATTTTTTTAATGATGCATTTATTATTTATTCAGAAAAATTGACCACCCATCTCCTTTTATGGTTCAGGGTTAAAAAGGGTTTGTATAATAATTAAATTTAAAATAGTGTTTTATATAATATTGTTTAAAAGCACACAATATTTTAGAGTTAAAAAAAAAAAACATGAACAATTAAATTAACACGTAGTAAGAATTATGTCATTAATGAAATAATTAAATAAAATATACTCTCCAAACACGTCACTTTTGTTTATTTAAAATGTCTTAAATACTAAACATGTTTCGGCTAAAGCCTTTATCAGTAGTATCAATATTAATATCTTTTTTGAACATGATTCGGTCATAACCTTCATCAGTTGTATCAATATAAATAAAAGCATAGGAAGTGACGTCAAAGTCGTACAATAACGTAACATTCGTATGGCGGATAATATATAAAATGAATAACACATTATATTACACAATACAAATATGGATCAGTATTGATAAACTATCCAATAAGTAATAATATAATATATAAATTATTCCTATGTTCTATAAAGCAGTTTATTATTTAGACCGTTAGGAATCATAGTTTTTGGGGCGATTGCCTTCTGCAATTCGCACCATTGGTAACATAATATACGTATACCGAAGAATCAGTTGCAGAATAAAGTCCGTTACTGCAATTAACCTAACTTTGCATCCAGATTCTGCATTCGCATAATGCGCACAAACATACATACAAACAAAATAGCTCCGATCGCATGGTATTAGTATTAATGCGCACAAACATGATCACGTGACCAATTGAACATGTGTCATGGAGACAAAGTACTCGTCGCTGCATACACCTTCAATGAGGACTGCGTGTAACTCGGGTGATAATGGCATAGTGAAAAGACGTTGCTATGAATGCAACGCGCGCTGTAAGCTGATGATGTCAAACTGTTACAATCCAAGTGTGTTTGTCGCACACCGAGTGTGTAAACACCGCGAAGGCGGGCAAAACTGGATTGAACTGGATTTATTGATGAGCATTTCAGAAGGGGAAATTGTTATGCTGATGAAAAAAGATACCCACGAACGCTATTTTTTTTAAATACTTTATTTCTTCTTAAATTGAAAAACGTTATAATTGCTGATTGGGAAACCCCGTTTTTTGGGATCGGGTCCGTTTGGTTTGGGATCGGGTCCGTTTTAAGGCATTTTTTTAAATAACAGGAAAACCCCTTAAAGTCTTTTAATTTTAATGACCTCAATTTGACGGTTTTTGGGTCGAATATTGGTCACATTCCACTAAAATAGTATACTTTTTGCCCATATTGCAGATAAAAAGCCACCCCACCCACTCCTCTCCGCAAATATTTTTTGCTGTTGCAAAATTGTGTTGGTACCTCTGATGAATCATTAGAATATATTTAATGCACATTTTATTAAAATAAAGCAACTTTAAGTTTTCAATGTGAAGTGCATGGTTATAAAAAATCCAGCAAAATCGCCCCACCAATACTTTCAGTACTTTGATTAATGTATGTATCCAGTATGTTTTTTTTTCATTAATTAAACACAGCATCAACAATAATAAATCATAATACAATTGAACACAAATAATAATATTTTAAATCTAGTTTTGTATTAATGTCCGCTTTTTGGTTTCATAATACCGTAGAAGTTCAACTTGTAGTATATTTATTTACATACTATTGGATCGTATCATAACAAACGTTTGCCGTTTTGAAAAAAAAAACACATTAGGTGATATTCTATTTTAATACCAATCGAAAAGCTTCTTATTGAAACGCAAGTAGTTGTTTGTGTTAACAATTGTAGCATTGTGTATTTAAACAGCATCATAATCACTTTGGAAGCCTGCATACGTTTTTATGAAAATAACATATAGAAGATGAAAAAAATGATTACATTGGTTTGAGTTTATAATCGATATAAACAGTGGGAACTTTAATAATATTTTCTAGAAAATATAGTCCTTACGTGTGTTTAAAATTAATCTTTACAAAGACATATACCTAGTAACCACTTATTAATGCACAATAATCGCAGTACAGTTGACCACTCTTGTTTTAATCACTTTGAAATGCATCCCTTCGAAGAAGGCGGAATTAAGCAGTTACACTTTCCGTTTTTCTAAATACTTCGTTACCAACATTGAAGGTCGAAGTCACAATTAAATGTTAAAGATCGTATTTTGCCACTAAAAAGCTTGAACATACCTGCCCAGGCGAATTGTCGATAATATTGTACATGGTGTTTTAGTAATTGTTATGGCCATTCATGTTATAACATGGTCACCCATTAAATACCGTCAAAAACCATAGTAAAGAACATTGTTCGCCATTGCTGACCATGGTACAAATGTGCATTGCCCAACTTATCACTGCTTAACATATAAGGCCATGGTCTACCATGGTAAATCTTGGCAAACCTAAATACACCAAGGTGTTTTAGTTTTAATCTGCTTTAATGTTTTAAATCACTGTGGAAGTATGTTCTTTCTGATTGGTCAACTGAATTCCAAGTGGAAGTTGACTGATAAGTGAAAACATGCAAACTAACCGCAAATTCAAATACTTCAACATTGTTAACAACTCACGTGTATCTCACTATCACTGTGTTACAAATCAAATCACACTTTACCAGCACAGTAAACAATACAGAAAATAGCCTCTCTAACCATATCCCATCTTCAAGGTCACCGACCAAACTGCATCTTATCATAATTATTACCCTGTGATTTGCATGTACGGGCACAGATATCAGGCTATTCTCATCACACCTGAATGAATACTTACTGATAAACATTTACTGAAAAAGTTAACAACCAAATCACATCAAACTCGAATGGTAACTAACTAATTATATCCACTAGCACAGTACATTCCCAAATCACATCACACTAGAATGGTTATCTGCTGAATCACAATTCATTATAACTGGAAACAAGAATGGGTACCTACCGATTCACAATATGACCATCAAAATCATATAACACCAGAATGTGTACCTTATTATTCCCATTTCACCAGCTCAGTTACCAACTAAATTAAATATCAACAGAATAGTTACCAACCAAACCAAATTTCACCAACATGGTAACCTTCTAAGTCTCATCACATCACAGCTATAAGCAGTTTCCTACTAACTCACTTTCCATCAGAAAATATATTCATGGATTGACCAACTCATTCACCTCAAAAACAAATTATTTTTTTGTAAATACCACAATAGCAAATAATTTACTGGCATGATTGTTACTAATTATATATTCTGAAATGTAATGGTTCACGTGCTTCGTATGGTTATAAACTAGGTAAACCGATTTGTAAAATCCGAGGCCACGTTTTAAGATGAATCAGAACAGATATGCAGGTATCTGCTATTTGACAAATACACAATTACACATTATGATCAAAACACACTTTAATGAATTTATTATTCTTGCTGTCTAAACGAAAACAAATTATTTGACGTTCAGAAATAGGTATAAGAAGAAACATATCTATGTTAAATGTATTTGAAAGTTCAATTTGTTTTCTGCCTTTAGGGTTTCTACGTGTCATACGTGAAGTTTAAAATATATACAAGTAAGTATAAAACATCATGTGAAATAACCCTAAATAGCTAATTTATGTTGACAACAAATAATCAGAAATGTTATAAAAAAAATAAATAAAAATGTCACTTTAGAAAAATTAAAAGCATACCCAACTTCAGTACGAAAAGGGTCTAAGTGATTAATTTATCTTTTGTTTTTAGTATTAAACAATTACATACTACTATCTTTTTTGGATGTTTTCTAAATAAAAATATATTATACATTGTAAATATGCTCCACAATTATTGCAAACAGTTTCATTTAGAATGTGTCTATACATCAACCTCCTGAATGCGAAATAGTTATAAGTAGCACTTCACTGCACAGATAACCTTTTCGCATTCAAAAATAAATTAAAGTTCAGATGAACCTTTTGGCAAATTTCAATTTTACTTATTGATTGATTGCCTGTAATTGATATATTTTGATACAAGATAGGCATGTATGTTGCGAAACACACGCAAACATTTTCTAAAAACAAAAGTCAGTTAGAACCCTTTCGCTTTCACCCCTCGAAACGCGATCCAGCATAAGACTTCTTCTCGTGTGTAACACTATGTGTATCCCGGAAAAGCAACATTTTGAAGAAAAAAAAACACTTATCTGCTGGTTCAAATAAAGCTGACCCATTTATAATCCTTTCAAAATCACACACCAAATCAACCGTTATTATTTTAACTAAGCTATCATTGGTTGATTTAATTGGCCAGCGTTGTTTGTACCGAGGGATTAGTGGGGGTTTCTATACTCGTGCGATTTCCGGGATCAGTCTCTTGTCTCCCTACCTCAAAAGTCAAGGTTACACTTAAAGTTCAAAGGTAAAAAATTAGCTTGCCTACAATATAACTCCGCCATTCATCATGCAATATTCGCCTTATCTGAGCACAAAGTGCAATAGGTTAGCTATTGTGATAACCCTATGTCCGGCTTCTGTCATCGTACGGTGACGGGTATGCAGTGTGCGTGGTAAACGTTTAGCTCGTTTCAAATCTAGAGGCTACCTTTTTTCATCCATATCGATGAAACTGGGTCTGAATGTTTATCAGACAATATTTGAGAAGAGCTTTGTTCTGGTTTACTTGCGTCAGTATACTAGGTAACCTGGTAATTCTTAGTAAAGATTATTGTTACCACCCAAAAGGCCATAATAACTCAATCTTGATGAAAATTGGTCAGAATATTTATCTCGACAATTTTTATGTAGAGTTCGAATCTTGGTCTCGTGCATTCAAAACCTTGGTTACCAGATGAAACATTAAAGTACGTTGATACCACTATGGTAATAAATGAAGCTCATGTATTACATCTCAAATTAACAATGAATCCAGGATTGGCACAGTTACTCCCCTTTGACTGCAATGATATCCATGGGAGTTCAGTTTGACTTCGCCTATCATGACTGTGGTATTATTTTGTAGGTTCGATTAATTGTATGAAGGTGGCATGCAGCAGTCTCTCTGTGGGTCTATGCGTCTGTCCTTCTGTACGAATGTGCGAAAGTTCTATGAATTTTGAAATCACTGTTATATTCGATTATATTTTTCATGATAATCCATTATACATCGACATGTCGCCTGTAGCACCGTATGCCTACCTCAAATGTCAAGAGGACGTATTTCGTGCAACGGTCCTCTCCGTGTCTCAAAGGTCAAGGTTACACGGAGAGATCCAAATTCAAATTTGGTCATTAAAGAGCTAGAAAATTCATGCCTCCAACATATTTGTGTCATATATTGATAGAATTTTGCAATAATTTTGCAAAGATACAGTCCATCATAAGACGACAAGTGTCGTTTGAAACAGACGAAAGAAAGGACGTATGGACAAGGCAAATATAAATGCCATTCCTCTCTAAGAGGAGGCACCTGCTTCCTCTAAAAGAGGGGACATAACAATCAAGTATATTAAACCTAAGAAAAAGGTGTTCATTTAATTTCCATATTATTTAAATGTGTATACTTGTTTGAAGCATTACACTATTGCCTTGATTATTCACTTGTATTAACATGTGTTGTTCGTTCATTTTAGCCAGTGCACTCAAGTGGCTCCGATTTCTCAACTGACCAACATGCCATCCATTGACCTACAGAGACTGTCGGTTGAGCTAAAAACAGTACGTGAAGAAATAAAGAGCTTTCAGAGCAATCAGGAGGCTAGTGTTCAGTCATCGAAGAGAGCATTCAAGGAACAAGAGGCATTTAAAGTAGAACAAATGCGTCTAAAAATAAATACTTCTATAAAAAAAGAAAAACTGAGATTTTTCTTTCGTCCGAAAATAATCAATAAAATAAAAACAGAAAATCTATTGGGTGTTTTTTCTATTTTGAATGAATTCGAAAAAAACACCGTAAAGGAATTGGAAGAATTGATAAGTGAATTTGTAAGCCTAAACGATTACCTTACAAGTTCTATTAGTAAATGCACTGGCATTCAGAATGACTTGACAAAATACGTTGATGCCATGAAGGAAATTAGGTATAAAAAGGAGCTTTGTTTGATTTTCAGTATTAAAAGTAAGCACAAAATACAGGAGGCATTAAACGTGCTTAGCTATTTCGACCATATTCTCACTGTCCAGGGAAAGTCTGAGTACAATGTACACATATCAAGTGATCAATTCACATGTAAAATCGCTGGCATATGTGTTCTCCCAAATGGACAGGTCCTGGTTACAGACAGTAGTAATGGGAACGTCAAGCTTCTGAATCAGCATTACCATGTGGTGAGTCACTCGGATGTGGGTGCTTGGCCAGAGTACATATGCCAGATCACACCCAGTGAGGTTGCGGTGACTTTGTATCGGACCAAGGAGGTTCAATTTATCAAAGTCAACGAGAGCCAGCTGGTACAAGGCAGAAAGTTTGAATTACAACATAGATGTCATGGTATTGCCCATCACAGGTATTACCTCTTCATCATATCTGCTAATGCACTGTACAAGTATACACTACGTGGGAGACTCGTCAGAAAACTATATGAGTATTTATCAGATGAATTTTCAGGTAAGATAATTCCTGATAGCATGTTTTATATGGTAAATATGAAACTGCATATTTGCTGAGTGTACATGCGTTATAGTTAGAACAGCAAGTAAGTTTTCATAATTATTGAGAACATGAACATAAGTTGACCTGTATTTTGCATGTCATTTTATAAGATGTCAATACATAGAAACTGAGTTCCTGGGAAACACACTATAGAATTTGGTATTTATAATTAAATAACTATACAGTAGTGCGTACAGTTACAACGAACGTTCGCGAACCGAAGCGAACTTTCGCGAACGTTCGCTATTGAACGCTCGGTTCGCCGCGAACGTTCGCGAACTGAAGCGACCCGTCTCGGGAGGTAGTTCGCTATAGTTCGCTAGCGAAACCAAGATGGCGGACAAGTAAGTTGTTGTTGTAGTTCAGCGTAACTTCAGTGTAATTTCGATATTTTTTCATTTTTTTTGGAAGTTTATAAAATGAATTGAATTATAAACATAGTGTATTGTGTTGGTTAAGTACTCTCTGTGTTATTAGCGATTATCTCCATCAAAATCGCAATCAATTCTGTGGGAGCCGCCATCTTGAAAGGTTCGCGCCGAACTTATCGTTCAATAAGACCGAATCGGAAACGAACGATCATTGGCGAACGTTCGATGCAACTGAACGCACTACAAGGTAAAATATGTTTAATAAACAAAAGTGCTTCATAACATTGTATTTTAAATAAAATAACATTAAATTATTTTGTTTCATTTTAAGAATTGTGTAAATATATATGTTTACATGTGTGTTTAGTTATAATTATAAATTTTAAACCATTTGTTTGTTATCATGTTGTAAATTAATAGCTATATTGTCCTGTTGTAAACATTTACAAACACGACTTCAGCCACACGTAAATTTATCAAATATTTCATCTTGTGTCACGTATACATGTACAGGACATTTATTATTGCTCCATAATTTCATTTCAGCTAAAACATTCAAATGTACATATTCATTGTACTGCGTTATTGTTTCCATTTGTGTTATTGTACTATTGTTCTTATTTTCTCACAAAAGGCATTTCAACATGTCAAACATTTCGACAAAAACTGATGCATATCTTTAATGTCACTCTAAACTGTTGATAATTATTGAATTGTATGCAGATACTTAAGATGTGTATTTGTCTATTTATACAAATACAAGTATTTATGTCATAAAATATAATTGAAGGTTATTAGGCTTATTTACTATTTACAGTTCATGTATTTCAATATCTTCATGCTCTGCTTTGCAGTATGGGGCTGTGCTGTGAGTCCCACAGGGGAAAAGCTGTACATCTTCAATCGTTCTGAGTCAAAACTCCTCACCCTGACCAGGGACGGTAATGTCCTGGCTTCATTTGAAGACAAGCGACTACAAGATCCATATGGTGTTCATGTAACCCCTGCTGGCCAAGTACTGGTCTACGGAGGGCTTCCTAACACTATACTGCAGGTTGACAATGAGGGGAGACGGAAGTTGACATCACTGGTTACACAGTGGGCTGGGGTGGTGGACCCAGAGTCAATCTTCTACAGCAGCACATCATTGTCGATCATTGTGGGAAAAACAGGAAACAACATCATGGTGTTCAAAGTGGAATAGCTTACCTGCACACGTATCATATANCTTTCCCTTGACGGGTCTTGCCGTTTGGGTGAAATGAGGAACGAAGACACAGATATCCTCCGCCCGTCAAGTCTGTTGAGTAGCTCATTTATGGGGAGTGAAGTCCACTCTTTCACTTTGTCCATCCATTTGTTCTTCTGACGGCCTGGACGGCGACCTCCCTCTAGCGTGCAATGGAGCACAGTCTTGCACAGACAGTCGTGCTTGGTGACGTGTCTACACCAAGGCAGATTTAGTCGTTTAACGGTTGCCATAAAGGGTTCTTGTGTTCCTACAGGTGCTGTTGTCGTTTACCGGACGTAGCCGTTGGGTCGTGGTCTATGTAGGGGGTGCGGAGCAGTCTTCGGAGACACTTGTGTTCAAAGGCTCATATCATGAGTTCAATATCAACACATCTCAAACTGGAGATCGGTCACCCACCGATTGAGATAAAGTTGTGGCGGTCTTGGAGGCTCTCCTGCATTATCTTCTTAATGAACAGGTCAAACAGGACGAGGGAGCGCAGAAATCTCTGCCGGACGCCCAATGATGTCATGAAGAAGTCATCTTTCTGTCCTTGATAAATAAGGCGCTTCTGGTGTTTCGGTAGATTACTTGGATGACTGGCACCAGATCTTCGTTAATGTTGAACCCTCTCAGAACCTGCAATAGGCTATCATGCCACACTGTCAAACACTTTCGATGAAGTTATGGAAGAGCTCACGTTTGTGTTTCTCGATGATGACTCTGCAGTTGAAGATTTGTTCCACTGTGCTCGGCCCTAGCTCTTAATCCAGCCTGCTCTTCCGCCAGCTGTTCTTCGGCCTTACTTTTCAGTCCTTTAAGGATGACGCGTAGCATGACTTTGCCGGGACGGCTGATGAAGCTGATGGTGCGGTTATTCTCGCATAGCTTGTGGTTTCCGTTTTTCGGTAGGGAGATGACAAAAGACTGTGCACTCCGTATGGTACCTCTTGTCATCCAAGATCATTTGGCATATACAATACTACACTGTTAATATGTCGAAAAATAGCACTGGCTAAACATAACAAACACCACACTCATCAATATTGCTTATATGCAGTGAAGACATTTTCATCTATATAACATCACCAAGCTGACACCTGGAGGTACATTTGTTATGCTTAAAAATAAAACATAATTCTGGTGATACACTTTCCCAGTCTTTAATGTGGGACAATGACATCCTGTCCTATCAGTAAGCCATGATGACCAGCTAAGTCAAACTAAAGCCGCTGGCTGGCTGCTAACTGAATGGGCGTGACCAACGAACGGGATACTTTTGGGCCCCGTCAGATTTGTCAGGTCAAGTCGCACCCCACATCTTCGGCGGTCCCATTGATATCTAGTCTGGGAACGCCTAAAGCTCAGTAAGCCTTTTTGAATTGGATTTGTGGGCTGTGTTGTAAATGTATTGAATTCATGTTACGGCAGTTTGTTTGTAATTTTGCATTGTGTTAATGTAGATAATTGTGCTTAAATACAAAATAAAGTTGTAAAATAGGAAGACACAAAAGTATTTAGGGTAGCTCTGTGAGGTTGTTCACATAATTAACAGTTGTTGAATCTATTTTCCCACGTGGACGTCAGGGATATTCGGCAATGTCGCCGGCGGACAGGATTATGTCTCCGCGGCAATTACGTGGACATGACCTGACGGAGAAACCACCGAGCACAACTAACGACGACGATCACCACAGCATGGAATGCGCCTCGATGCGAATGACAAGGTGAGCAACACGTTAATTAAGTTGATGACAACGATGTGAATGCGCAGAAGGTTCACTAAAGAACAGTTACTTAATTTGTGTATATTCTGAATATCCGGCAATATAAGAGATAATTTGCGTTTGCGTTTTACATGCACATTTCTAGAAACCGGAGACCATATACTTCGAAGATCAGCCATTCAATCATTCCTGACACAATTGCAGAAACAAATGGAATATTCAAATGGTCCCCTATTAGGTCGTTAGATGTACCGCTTCTTTTTCCATTTGTACATCCGATCTTAAACACAAATTGCTTTTAACCTATATAAACACGCCTCTTTTACGAACAGCTCTAGTGTTACGTGTAGTTTGCGGATATGCATGTCCTCAATTGCATGCCTTTTTTCGTCAGATGCCCGACCAACTACACAAGGCGATCTCAGCGAGTAAGTCGTCAAAGTCAGTTGAGATGGACAATACCGAGTAAGACGCCAACAAAGCCATCTGCAGTCTATTCCATTTACATTGTATTCATATGAATAAAAAAGATCACACGGTTATAAACTAGACTTTTGAATACAGTTTCCCACACGTTTTTGCAATATTTCTTGTAGGGAGGGCATAAGAGTTTTCTAAAAGATCTAGTGGCACACCATTTATTCTAGTGAAAATATAGCTTTATATAGTTTTATATAGTTTATTTACCTGTCGATTATTCACATGTTTTACTCGAGCTTAAGTCGACTATCTGGAATAACACATTAAAATGTATTTAAAGACTAAAACAAGTTTGCATTATTTATTTTTTATAATAAACTATAAAACACAATTTAACACTCACATACCATTCGTTTTGTTTTTAAATCAAAATGTACGTTTTATTTTAAATAGGGATCATACTTAACACTGTACATACAAAATATCATAGCATGGTAAATATGTATATATATATATATACATATTGGTTTCTAATCTTTCATTTATTGACATAAATGGTTCGGTCCCACCATAGTCTGAAGACTCTGGGTCGGGGAATTCGATATCCGGCGATACAATCACAAATAACATTATATCGGAAGAATAACAAGAGAGAAATATAAAACCAAGTGATGTGCGACATTCACATGTTATGGTTGCCCACTTTGGGACTTGTGCCGTCTCTGTCTATGGCCCGCTCACAAGAGCAGCAGCAGCAATAGTCGATATTCTTTAGTTCTAAGATGGGGACATTGCTGCAACATTTTCTATATAAAAGAAGGTCTTTAAATAACATCATATAATGTTTAATAACCTGTTTCATTTAGCAAACTGGATACGTACAAATATATAAATAACAATTGCAGCTCGTTTAACGGTGGTATTTTGTCCATGCAGGCGTGAAGATGGGAAAAAGTAACATTCTTTTATAACTTTTCACTTTGTAATATTCGACTGCAGTGGAAACCCCCTTAGATGGATCATCTCTGAACCTAACAACTGTTTCGGTCCCATTTTATTTCACTATTGATTTTCATGTATAAATTCTCCCCAATACCGGAATGCCCTTAACACCGGCATAATTTGATATCATATTTGCTTACTACCAAACATAAATTTGCGCCTCAAAACCGTTCCTATCTTTGGATTGTTTGCACCTTTAATAGTGTCAAAATTGTGTGTACTGTGGATAAAAGTTTAATGAAGCTCTATGTTCCATTTAAATTGAAAGGATTTTTCATATGTTCGTACACAATGTAAGGAAAATTCAATTGTTTAAGACAAGCAAACACAACTGTACGTAAAGAAATGATTTAGTAATATATTAGCTTTGATGATAATTATGCTACTGTCTTTGTTATTGAACATACATGTAGAATGGATAGCTGTTGTCTATGACAAATAAGATAATAACTTGGTTTAATCTGGTTAAACAAAATCGATTTTCTTGACTGCATAATAAGAGAAAAAATAATAATTATCATTCTTAAATAATTGAAAAAGGCATACATGTGATATGAAAAATATGTAAAGTAATACTTTGTTAGTAGACTATGACATTATTTAAAAGAGTAAACAAATACAACATTAACATAATCAACAGCTAGGTTTACAAAAAAATATTATAAAAATAAAATATTAGTACAGAAAGACATACTTTTCGTATTTATAGTTACATGCCTGTGTATGACATACAGAAACGTATATATATAGTTGACAATGAATTATTGTCACGTTGTGGCATGTAGTCATTGTAATGGCAGAGACGCTTTCTATGATAAATATTCATGAATTTACACTAGCAGTTTTTCAACCACAATTTTGTTTGTTTTCTAATGAATCCTTCTTGTTAACGTATTATTACATAATCAAAGTTTATAATACAACAAGCATTTTTTATTAGCTGTTGTTTACTGTAAAGATACTATTTTAATGCCTTCCCCTTACAACCGGAATCCCCTCTTAACTGGGTTGTTCTCATTATTCAGGGATTTCCGTTGTAGGGGTTTCCATGGATATGATTTGACAAAACATCTACAGTGATTGGCAGTTGATTGGCATTTCGAAGGTAGAATATGAAACTGATGTATGTGTCATACATTTTCATTTCAGGTATCTATACGCTCAACACTTGATTGTGGGGGAGTTATTCTGGATAGCTCAGTTGGTAGAGCGCTGGACTTCGTTCCGATTGGCATGCTTTGGATTCTCAACGCGTCCATAAAAGTTGTTGGGGGATGTCAAATTATTATTCTTAACATTTTGCTTTAGAGTTTCATCAAGATGTTGGTGCACCAATGTAAAATAAAAATGTAGTTTAAATAATTCTTAGGTTTATTTTAAGTTGAAGCAAAACCGTTGTAATACTTTTGGATATTTGACAACATTTTACACAGTTATTAACTTCTTATCATTAAATAAGACATACTTTATGTGTTTTACTAGCTATAAAGTTTGATGCTCTAGTTTTAAGAAATTATTGGAAAGATTCAGCATTTGGACGCTTTTATTTTGATCTTCTGTCTGTAAAAAAATACTTATCAGTTTGCTCACTGGGGTCAGTATTTTAATAAGAATCTTGTACTGTATAGTTTTTGTACAAGTTTAAGATAACACTTTTAATTAATTTAGACAAAATAATTTCATAAGCTGCATATTGTCAATTCTTTATTGACTAACGAAAATGTATTTAACATTCATTATTTCAGCCTATCTAAACACTGTATGGATTTTCAAAACATTGATAAAAGACACAAAGCCTAATTTAGTATAATGTGATGGAAGAAGAATGTTTATATAAGGATATGGAAGGTGTTCTTATTTGAATTGAGATGGTTTTAACTGGTTAGGAAAAAGGACACTGTCATTATGTGAATGCTCACAATGTTTTGAAACTCGTTATCTTAATATTTTGTTACTTAAAAAAGTGATCAATGTGCGATTCTTGGTGAATGATGGCCCACGTTAGTTGTTGGAGGATTAACATTCTCATCGGAAGGGTTTATGCTTGTTCGGACATAATAATTCAGTATGCCTGATATATGCTGTGCATACTCACGTAGAAAGTAAGATTTTTGTGTGCTTAAATGAGTTAATAACTTCACCAAAATTTCGTTTCCACTATAAATATATTTACATTTTTCAATGTACATAGAGCCAAACAAATCAATTGACGTTGTACATTATTTATTAACTCTTATTGTTTCAATTAGATGATTGCATTGTTTTCATTCATATGTAGAAACCATTTTCATCATGTACATCTTTAAGTTGCAAGGCAATACAAAGAACCTTGCTTCATATGAAACTTATATATATTGCTGATGAATAAACAATTATCGTCTGAAGACAAAAATATGCTTTGGCCAATTACACTTTTTTGCCATGCTTTTCATTCAAATATTTTAAACAAGTACTTGAAAATATGTTAAATTATATTAATATGTATGTTAAATATATAATAATATCTCTAATAGACAAATAAATTACACGTTAACGGAGAGCAATTTGATACGCTTAAAATTGCCAACACTTTAAATTGTCTCCTGAATAATGTTTTGTACCTCTCAACTTTATATTTTTTTACCGCATTTTAAATAGCTCCAGTCTATATACCTTGTCATAAGTGTATAATACAATTTCGGAAAATAGCAGTGAAGACATATGTGTTTGTTAAATGAATTATTAGTTAAGGTACACTAGGATACTCATCGCACCACAAACACTAGTTCATATGTTATAACAAACTTCTTTTGAAATTCTGATTATAACTGCATGTTCTGCACAAAATGTCACTTTAATATATTTACTTTATTTTAACAAAGATAAAATACCTGTTAATGTGTTTAATAGTTTACTCATGGCTGAAAATTGATTGTGAAATTTTATTACAGTTTTTTGTCGCGTTGACCGCTCCACAATGCAGTAACTGTTGGTGAAGCGCATTCATTGAGTTTCAATGAATTCCCATTTTATAACTTCAACAATGCCTTTAAGACCTGATTTCCCAAAAGAACATGATTGTTTATATTCAACTTTGTTTTAAAATGTTAAATTAAAATAACCTTTTATGTATAGATTTTGAATCATATTGAAATTATAGCATATTGATTTTTACATACACAACAAAATAAAACATTTCTGTTGATTCGTATACATAAAATGGAAATCGTAAAAGTTTACTTATTATACATAATGAACTATATTTGTTCTAATAGATGCCATATTCAAAAGCATGTCTTCATTTGTTCGTCTCACCCCAAAGAAAGTTTGCCTTTGATTTGGTAATGCTCTGTTGTATAAAATTAACTAAGTGGAAACTACCATAGGCCTTTTTAAATTGCTTGTGTAACAAATAATGATCAGATACTTCTTATTTTGATACAATTTTATGCCTCTGCTTTACTTGTGTAAATATTCTCCAAATCGTGATCATACTGTACTTAAATAGTAAATGTTCACATATGCATCTTTATTGTAACTGTGCATCTGTTTAATTTATTGTTACACTTTTATACTAAATAGGTTGTTAAATTTAATATTGTGTATAGCCTTGCGTACATTTATTGTATTCGTTTTGTTAAGAAAAAGCACTTTACACTCATCCAGTAGTCATGTTGTTTTGTCATTTCATGTTAGTATAACAAATGTCTTGTTTGTGAAGGATAGAATAAATTTTATTGTTCACTCTCGTAAATGTACATAGCCGTTCATGGAGTGGAAATATTATAATACGGTGACAATGGTGTTGCTATGAAAAATAAACGGATCTATATGAATGTTTTTTTTCTTCATTTCTATGTTACGTTCTCCAATTTAACTTTATTTTCCCCTTCATCAGACAATGTATTGTGTTTAACATTCCCAGGCGTAGGCAATGGGAGTGAAATACTATGCTTTCGTTTAGATAGCAATATCTGGTTCGGATCAATATGAATGTGTTTACACGTACAGTGACTTAAATAAAGTAATGCAAACACTTTCAGGGGGAGGTGTAGGGCAAATATATTAGCGCTTGTCCGTCCTTCCATGCGACGTTTTGATTGTTGTGTCGCATGTTACTTAACAAGTATACTTGCTCAAGTGAAATAATGGTACACACATGTGCACAAGCTTATTAACTTAAGCACCGAAAATTGTTTGTATTTTATCTCAAGCTGACTTGTGGTCCTCTTAACGCAAAAATATACCATGGTATTTTGGTGCAAGTGTAGTGTTTGTACACACGCAGAGTAATAGCCCTATTTAAGCTTAGGAGAAACATAATTAAGCGAGTGGCTCACAAGTTGATAAGTATTGCTGCAAATGTGATGAAACTTTACAATGTATTGACCAGCATGTAGATTCAAAACAACTATGTACTTTGAACTTTTCTCCCGCGTAATTAGAAAAAAGTGATGTAGCTAGAGCGATGAAACATGTGAATTTGCGCTCCGGAACATTTAGTTTCATTTTTCTACATAAGCCAAGAAGGGTTCTTTTTATTTAGCGAAATAGCAATTTGAACTTACATATCACTCGACAAGCATTTATTATACCACATTTATATAGCGCCCTTTTCACACTCGAGATGTGCGTTCAAAGGCGCTTTACATTTTTTCCCTGGTTCATAAATCGTCCGTTATCTTTGCGCAGTATGCAGCCACGGCACGGCTCATAGGTACCCATTTATACACATGGGTGGAGAGGAGAAGATGATGGATACATTTCTTGCTCAAGGAAATTTCAGTGGTCGGGGCGGGATTCGAACCCGGGATCTCTCGATCTCTAAGCCAGCGTCCTACCATTATACCACTGCTCCCACTGCATTACTGTTAATGTGATGAAACGTAATATTTATATTAATTATCAGTGAAGATTCTAATAAAATATGTTTATTTTTTTTATTGATTTTGGTAGCGATTATTTTGTTGTTTGCATGAGCAAGGTGGGTTATCATTTAAAGTAAGTGATTTAACAGAACTTTCAATAACTAATTGTTATAATACATTGTTCTAACATGTTTGTTGTTGTTGTTTTTTTAAAATATATATTTAGTTTAGTTTACACCTATTTATTTAGCTTGATTGCATCGAAAACCTACGGCTAATTTGAAACGCTCTCGAGTCCGTTTTCTGGGACTAGGAACCAGTACTTGGTGTCTTTGGGGAGATTTAAAGAACGCTACCACTCATAAGAAAATTAACAAAGGTAAGAAATGTTCTTCTTAATCTTAGCGAGTTTAAATAACAGAATAAAAAACAACTTTGACACGTGGCTAACAATGTGTTTCGATAATTTCCAATACCAATCTTATTGCACGGTATTTGGATCAATTTGTGTCCTTCAAGATTTTGGAATACGATGCTATTTACAAATACATAATATACCGGTTTGTGTATTTCTGATTTTTCTATAGACATACGTACATGCAGATAGATTATTTATAATTAAGACGTTTTATTCAACGTGTAAATTTGAAAGACAATGAACATTGAACAAAGTTAGCATTAGACGATATTGACGTGTGGGTTACAAGATATTTTGCAAGCACGGGTAAATTTAAGCGTATCATTACAGACTCGAAACTGGAGCTAAAATGCTTTGCGCTCATTCGTCTGGCCAAATTTAAAATATTGTTTGTGTCCTGTCCTGCGAACTATGCTTATAAAGGTCGAGTCGGTGGGAAGGAATATCATTTAGGCGAAAACATGTTTTTGTTTGGTTTCCCTTAGTAACGATATATCCACAAGCATATAGTCATTCCAACGTTTTTTTTTAGATATCTAAAGTAAACGCACGTGAATCTTAACATAATCAATATCAGGCCACTTAAAATAAAAATATTGAGTATCTTCGAGTGGAACGGACGTGCCAAAAAGAGACAACAATTGCTATGAGGTTGGTAAAAAAATCCAGGTATATTCGTGAAATTAAGATAGTTTTCTCAAAGTATGTCGCATAGTTTCGCTTAATTAATGTTCTCAAACAGAAAGCAAACTTGCCCTTCTGTTGTCAAGATGATGCATGAAGCGTTGCATCCTTGCGAATTGTTCTGATATTCTCGTTGGTAAAATAACGTCTCTTCAGACGCGTCATCCTTTGGAATTTACGTTAAAAAACTGCTGTTTGTTTGACTGATATCTGCAATATTATCCTCCATGTATTGCGTATTGTTTACTCCACTGTATATTGTCGAAGCTCAAAAGGTAAATCGACACATAACAACAATATGATTAAATCATCCGAAATTATGTTTGCCTCACTTGTATCCAACATGTAACCAACATGCATTTCGATTGGTTGATTATGTCGTTTCAACGATTTAGTTGACCTCGTTAACATGAGTTGCTTAGTCGTGATGAATGTAATTCCCGCGATTTTTTTAGATATCGCCAAAGAGTTACAAAGTCGTAACTACAACTTACTTGCTCGTTCCCACGACTTGCTCAGTCGTTCTCGCGAGTTATTAATCTCGTTCCAACGACTTATTATTTCAATTAAAACATTCAAGCACATGTCACATCTGTACCACCGTAGCTCACGTTGGTCGGAATTGTATATCTTTAAATGTGGTCATGCATAATTATCTATTCATGATAAAGGTACGTAGTTTCGATTCTTTAATATTATTTTAACAACACCGATCGACGATGATTGTCATATTGGGTTAATGGTTATTAACTTCATCGGTGTACGTAACATGCGCTGCACCGCAAATTGGCCCAAGAACAAGTTGTTCATTGCGATTGACGGTCTGAGACCGGATTTAGGATGCTATCAAGTTAGGGACTTCCCGTCACGTGATGACCCTCAGATACACTCGCCAAATATCGACGCTCTGGCGCGGAAAAGCCTGCTTCTAAAAAAGGCGTACGTACAGCAGATTATTTGTAGCCACGTCCTTCCTGACGTCACGGCGACCGGATACGACGCACGTGTACAACATGGAAACGTACTGGCGCACTGCGAGCGGGAACTTCACGATGATACCACAGTACTTCAAAAACCACGGGATAATATTCGCCGGAATTGGGAACATATTCCACTCAGGATTTAAGGATGATCAGATTTCGTGGACGGAGCCGTACACTCGGCCGCGACAATCGAGCTACGAAGCGGGCCACACCAGTTGGATGTACTTGAACGATTCCAAGGTCGCGAAAGAACCGCTTGTAGATTACAAAATCGCAGCGGCTGCTGTGGGCGCTTGCAGGACTTTGCAACGGACGGCAAATACGAGAACCGTTCGTTCTTTTCTCGGGGTTGGTTTTATACGACCACATTTGCCTTTTGTGTCGCCTGAATCGTTTTCGCAATACTACCCTATCTAGTGCAGTTCACCTTACAAGCAATCCTTACGCACAAATCAACATGCCGTACGCCGCCTGGTCTAAAAGTTTAGAGTTGATCAACCGTAACAGTGAAATTTCAACTTTGCACTATCACGGGCTAGTCAATGAGACGATGCCTGATAGTAACGTGCGCGAGTTTAGGAGAGCGTACTATTAAGCGGTATCGTGGATCGATTCGCTAGTTGGCGTCGTTTTAAATGAACTGGAACGACTCGGTCTTTCGAATAACACTGTTGTTTCTCTGCTCGGCTATCCCGGATACCATCTTGGAGAACACGGCATCTGGACGAAGCAAACGCATTTCGAACTGGACACGCATGCGCCGATGATGATTCGGATCCCTGGCATCACCGACAACGGGATCGTTACGGAACGTGTGGTGGAATTCGTGAACCTGTTCCCAACGTTGGTGGACGCGGTCGGTTTACCGCCGATTTCCGTCTGCCCTGAGAATTCACAGAACATCCTCACGTGTACGGAGGGTGAGAGCTTAATTACGCTGGTCCATAACGCAACAGCAGCGTGAAAACACTTGGCGTTTTCGCAGTACCCTCGCAATTATCACGGAGTCATGATGGGTTACTCACTGCGGTCGGAACGTTACCGGTACACGGAGTGGGTCGAATCCTCGTACCAGACCTACAAGCCGGATTGGACCAGAAATCACGGGAAGGAATTATACGACCACCAGACGGACCCCGATGCGAATCACAACGTGGCGTCCGACAACGCGTTTGCAGATCTTGCGAGAAGCTTGGCCAACCATCTGCACGCCGGCTGGCGTCACGTCAGTCCGTCCATCAATAACCCAGCGCCGCCTTTTATTCGATGAACTTCACTTAAAACTGTTATTGATTAACTGAGGATCTCTGATCAAAATATAAATAAATACGGTACAACGATATCTTTTTTATCTTTACTAATTTACAACTATTCGTAACGCTCACTTAATTACTAGATTAATAGGATTACAACTGCCGTTTTACAAATTAATCCACAAATTAAACGTATTTTAGGTCATTTACTCACTATATACGCAAATAAATGTTTTTATGTGCAAGAAATATTACATAAATTGGTACACATATAATCATTAAAAACAGGTGACAATCAAAAAATACGATTAAATCTACGTGGTGAATTATATAGATTCTTTATTTTCTACAAGGCGTTGTGAAACATATTAATTGAATGATACGCCAACGTATTGGAATGAATAATACACGTATTAAATAAGTATTAAACACAGTAAGTACCTTTAATACCAAAAGCTAGCGTAAAATAGTAGTAGACAAAATCATTTTTGTCTCCCATGTGAATATTTCGAAGTTTATGCGGTCCTTCCGGAGTGTGTAACATGACTCAAATCTAAATAACCGCGAAGAAAGCTTTAGCGAATTGTTAACTATAGCTGCAATTTGTTGAAATTATTTTATTTTAAATTTAAATAACTACATTTTGGGGTTGTGCTTTGGGAGTGATGTTGGAGTGCCGGGGGCAAACCCCACTTGTAATACATTAACCACCAACCAAACTCTATAATGCGACGGGAGTGGGAATTCCACTGGTGAGTGTGTATTCAAGGGTTTATTTACAGGTCGTTTCCCCGTCTCCACGACAACATATGGTATCGACCTGCGCCTGTGACCTTTCAGGGTAAAATATTTAATTTTGAGCCAAATAAGGTCAAATTTTACCCCCGGCTGTCCGGGTATTCACCGAAGGAAAGACAATTTAAAATAGATCAGTGCACGATGGCCAATGCGACCTTAATGTGCCCAGGTACTTATGATAGTGATCTGTGGTGGATTATGTTGAGTATATTGTATATGGTTGTTGTGTATTTGTCTGGAGCGGAAGTGGAGGGTTTAGTCATGTTGTTCGCGTCCGTCAGTCGTACAAGGCAGTTGCGTCTTGTCTCAGATCCCAGTGTGCAGAGCACGCCACCCCACACAAGCGCATCCACGCCGACCGAGCCAGACCCGGCCCGCCCGCCCACACGATCCCGCCCCGAGCCTCCCACCGCCGAAGCAATCGAGACAAACGCAACCACATCCACCCTCTCGCTGCCCGTGACAACAGATCAGTCCAAGATCAACCAAGGAGCCCCACAGACCCCCATCTGGAGCCGCCATTGCCGATTCCCACCCACTGTCTTCCAAACATCCAGGCCAGGCCCCAAGCGGGACAGTCCCAAAAAGCACCGGTCTCCCAGTGATGTTGTTTTTATTTATTTTTTATTATTTACTGATTAAGCCTGGTTTAATAATTATTAAATAATAGCGTATAATGTAGGAATGACAATATTTGATTATTAGTGGTTTGCCTCTTATTATTATGATTTTGCAGTATTCCTTGTATCCCCAAGATTAGCATTCGATGTTGTTTACATAAATATGTAATATTAATTTTTTAAATACCAGTTTCTTATAACTTTTAGCTGTTAATTATATTTGTAGAATTTACTTTTCCTATAATTGAACTGTTCATATATTTTTTTGAATGTAAATGCAGTTGTAAAAGCTTTTCCAAAGTTTTATCTCGCACTTTATTGTCTGTCCTCATCAATTCATTTATACTTGTATTGAGTCATGTACACGTGTACATGAACAAGTTTATCTTCTTATTAATGACATTAGTTGACCGGCACTGTGTATACTAAGTTTATAGTTTCGTATTATATCATTCATATTATATCATCCTCCGCACAGATATTTAACTAGCTCTTAACAGGGTCTTGCATATTTTTAATCGTAATTTAACCAATCTGTGAACATGTTCACAGATTGGTAAAATAACGATTAAACAAGGCTTGTCACCATACTGACCATAGGATGGCATATGCCCCCTTTTTCCACATTTTTTAAAACCTAAACGCAAAGTGTTTTTCCACATTTTTCGAAACCTAAACGCAAAGTGTGACGGAATTTCAGATGGACAGACAGACGGACAGACGGACAGTGCGATCCCTATATGCCCACCTTCGGGGCATACAAATATATAAAAAAAGATCATACGAAAAAGACATATTCAAATGCATGCCTAACAAATACATAAAAAATACCGTAAGCTTTATTGAAAATCTTCAATCGAAATAAATGTAATAATACAACGTTTGGAACGCTTTTCATATATAATGATAAAGTAATTGTACAAATCCTAACATGGCCTTCAAAATAAGCTGAACAGTATTAAAGCTTGGAAGACGCAGAATAGCATTACATTTGGCTCGCATCCGTCCCGGATTTGAATGCCAGGCAAAACACTTATTATTTAACTACTTTTCTTGATATAAAGCATTATTTTAGAATATGCAATTAATTAAATGATAATTTCATTACTACACAAATGTGTGGTTTAGTCCCTTTCACCCGTATGGAGAGGTAACTACTGCGAGAAGTTTTTTATTTTGTAGTTCTTCCAAAATAACGGTATACGTATGTATCAATATTTGTTTTGATTTCGCGTTGTTTCCCCAATAATCGAAACATCATGTACTTAGATGTGCACGGAGACTTGAGAGTCAGTATTGTATATCTATTTGATCCTTTTAGAGATATCTACATACACCAATTGCTGGTTCTACATAAGAAACGCACGCTATAAAGTCTCGAAACTTTAGGCTTCCGATGCGATCGAGCTTAAATAAAACGTTTTAGATCCAATATGTTTAATCGCGAGGTAAGTTTCCCCTAGCGATTTGTGAAAACGGCATAGAATAAATACGTTCATATGCGATTGACTTGCCGATAAAGTCGAAGATTTCATTTCAAAACATTTAAGAATAAGGTTAAGAAAAGTAATAATTATATAAGACGTTAAAATCGTGTTGGTTACTATGGGAATGCAGGACTTAAAATATGTGCACGGATAAAATTAAAGAAATGTGTTTAATTTGTTTTATATATGAACCATAAAGAATAATAAGGAGAGATACAGTCAAGTTACCATTACCGGATCAGTAGCGTAATAAAGTTGTTCTAGTGAAAAACAATAAATGTTTTGAGACTTCTTTTACACCAGTTTGATTACATATTACCTTTGCTTACTGATTCAGCACATAGTCTTATTTTTAAACGCAGGCAAAATGTATTTGTGATACCTTTTTTCGCCGCAGAATGCATGCATTAACGGATCAGTTGTAGCCATAACGGATCACGTGATCGAAACCACTCAGGGGGCATCTAACACGCTATTTGAATTGTCGAAACACGAACTGTGTTGTTTACAATGACCAAGTAACATTGCCAGTTATAAATTATATTCATTTGTTTTTTCTATTACCGGTAATTGTTTTCTATATGTGATCTTGTATCTACACTTTACGCATGGCGTTCTTGTGTGAATTATCTGTTGAAAATCCTTAATAGATAGAAAAAATATGGGCATCTTATAAACCATGTAAATTGTTAAATCATATCTAAGCATCGATATTGAACATGCAACATAAATAAAACATTAAGATTGAGATCATTCATTGAAAGAATCAGTCAGATTTGCATATATTTTAATATAATATATTATCAATACGCATATTATCACGCTTGATCCGTTATTGCCCTAATTCTTCATTTCATGTAAGGTGGTGCAACATCTTAAACACGTATCAAAACTGAATTGGACTTTTGCAGGCAGAAAGACTCATGAATGGCCTTTAAATTAATGCGGAGACTTCTAACTTTCCAACAGAGTTAAAGCATGTGGCCGCGAAAACTGTTCAACCTCGATTTGGAAACGAGACGGAAGTCGTATATACATGTCAGCAAAACATACCGAAATGTTTGACAATTAGTAGCTCCGATTACGACTCAATCAATGCGTTTTAAAGAACAGGCCTTGAAGATGCTGTGTGCAAAATATCATTTAAAAATGTCAACTATTAATCGCGATACGCAGTCTTGAACATCAAAGTGATCCGCTATGGGTAATGATCCGGAAATGATAACTTGACCGTATATGTCACAAATCTACTATTACAAAAGCCTCGTTTAAGTTTTCAAGTCGTCATTACATATTGAAACTGTTTTTAATATGCAAAATAATGTCATGTTTATCAATAAAATATATTAACCAATGCCATAAAAATAGCCAACGCAACCAAAGATGATAAATATATGTTATTAAGCTTGTTAACGATAAATTGCATTCAATTGAACAGACACATTACTTCCCAATTACACATAAGGCAGTCCTTCAAATGTTTAGAATGATAGATATTTTCAAAACTTGTATCATGCATGTTGAATAATTAAGTTCTGCCAACGGACTTGTGCACATGCACACAACCATTGTTCCATCTCGATTGCTAACAGAAACATTTTATTAGGCTATTTAACAGCGTTGTGTACAAAAACGGGGATATATTTTAACAAGAATACACTACAATTACAAACACATGAAAGAGAACAAATGGTATTGCATACAAAACTGTTTAATTATCTTTTCATTGTGTAACCCTAAATTTTAAATGATTTAGCACAGTGGTATAATACTTAAGATCCCTGTTTTAGGGGCATAATTATCAATAGGGACATTTGAACGATATTGCTGACTGCTTTTTACAACTAGGGTATAATATGAACATATCTTGCTACGCAAGTCATATAAAAAACATTTCACATTGTCACAGATGGGGCCAGTTTGGACCACTGAGGCAAAATTTGAACGAACTTGTAGAAGACCTCTAAATGATGCAAAATATCAAATCAATGGGCTTTGAATTTTGGACTTGCAGCCTTAGAGATATTTCACTATATACATAGAAACAACTAATCCCCAGAGATGGGCTAATTTTGAAAACAGTGCATTATTTAAAAAAAAGAGGTGTGTTTGTAAGAAACAAAAATCCCCCTTTTGCGCCGCTTTGATTTTTTATAAAAAAAAATCCTATGAACTAGAAGGATGACCTTGACCTTGACCTTAAACCACTCAAAATGTGCAGCTCCATGAGATGCACATGCATGCCAAGTATCAAGATGCTGTCATCAATAATGCAAAAGTTATGACAAAACTTTACCCTAGGTTAAAGTTTTAAGACAGACAGACAGACACACACAATGACGGACAGACACACAGGCCAAAAACAATATACCCCATTTTTTTTAAAAAAAGGGGGCATACAAACTTAGCAGAGGATCATTATTCATTTATGATGTTACATGTCAAATATTAAAATTCTGGACCCAGTGTGAAAGATATTTTTCAAAATTAATTTTGCATTACTCCATATACATTAACGTGAGTATGCACGATTGTTATGTGTTAAATTGTAATATACCGATATAAATTTGTTACAATTACACAAAATAGGCAATAAAATATTAATATTAAATATCTGGCTTATTCCGCATTTTTCGACACATGTTCTTCTTAACTTTTATTTTAATTTATATTGAAATATATGTATAAGAAGTTGTTACACATTTTATATAAATTCATAAATATTTGACAAAATCGTGCAGTCTCACTTTAAGTGACCCCTGTGGTTTGGCCTTTTTTGATACCAGGGGTATAACTTGGAACAAATTTTGTAGAGGACCACTCTACCATGTTACAAACCAAATATTTTACCTCTTGGTCTTGCAGTTTCAGACGGACAGACACACAAGCAACGGACAGACACACAAGTAACAAAAACTAGAGCTTTGTCACAAACGTGATGAATACCCCCACATGCCGCATTGACACAGAATATTTTGCATGTTGTCTTCACAAAATGTTAAAAAACGCACCAAGTGACCCCGTGACCTATTTTTTGACACAGCATGACCCATATTCGAACTTGACCTAGACATCATCTAGATACAACTTCTGACCACATTTGGTGAAGATTGGATGAAAACAACTTGAGTTTGAGAGCGGACAACCAATACGGACCGACCGACAGACAGACCCACAGACAAGCTCACTCCTATATACCCCCCCTAAATTTCGTTTGTGGGGGTATAATTAATGAATCCAAATAACTTGCATTATTTGTAGTTACCTCATATGCCTTGGTACACATGTGTGACAAGATGAATAACACAACAAGTCTTGTTTGAAGATTTACTGTACATTCTAGTTGTGTTACAAGTATTTTATATTTATATTTTTTCACAGCAAAACAATTTGTAACAAATGATCATAAATACTATATCCATGACTAAAATTGTAACATTCTTAAAAAAAATCTATAACTTGCAATTATTGTACAACAACTGTACATCACAACATTTCTGATAACTGTCTTGATTTCCACACTGCAATGTTCGCGCAAGCAGTGGTTGTACAGCTTAATTGCTAGTGTTATGACATAAACAGCATAGTTAACATTCCAAATAGATAAGAAAGAAAAGAATATACAACGGCATTATTGTACCTGGTAATGTACAACATACATGTAATCATATTGTGAAGCTTTACAATATTTACACCATCTGGATGCAACATATCCACACACAATATAAAGAAAACATTTAGATGCATTTTGACTCGCTAAACAACTTCAATTTCTGCAAGAAAATGTGAACATCAATTATATTATATAATCTTTATTGTTTATTGTATTGTTTCTATGAATGAGAGTGATTATTATCCCTTTGTTCACAAATTTCCCACTCCCACCCATAAACAAGCTCTATTTTCAACTAAATTTATTCAGGATGTTTTAGTTATACCATCTGTTTGTTTGACACAGATTGACTATAGAAACGAGATAATAGTAATATCAATGATTTTTACAAATTTTGCTTAAAAAAAAATCATCCAGCTTATTCAAGCCAAAAATCATGAAATAAAGAGACATTAATAGCGACAGCCTTTCAACACACAAATAGTTGGTAAGCAGCGCCATTCTTTTATTCAACTACAGGACTATAATCATGTTTTAACCAAATGGCAACTGTTTTTCTTTCCACAATTAATGCCTTCAAGAAATCAGTAAATCCAAAAGATTTGAAGTGTGAATAGATTAGTAAAATCTTACACAAATTTATAATATTTCAGAGACCTGTAATTTAAAAACACCACACTCAATCTTATACAAAATATTTTATTTTCAAAATGTCAAGAAATGAAAACAATTGCAAAGAAATTGAAGATCCGTATAATTAATTATGCGATAACAACCGGTAACTCTCAGGTTACTGATGACATGAAAGTCCACATTAAGACACCTGACACAATTGTACCTGGGTTTATAGTCTGACTAGAAATGAGCTGTGTTGAGAAAACCAGACTTAATGCATGTGTGTAGTGTCGTTCCAGATAATCCTGTCTGCATACTAGGCTAATCAGGGGGAAGACATTTTCTGTCTAAAATGGATTTAACTTCAACAGAAACTTACTATAAAACAAACATTTCAAGAAAGCAGAAAGTGTCGTCCCTGATTATGGGAAAGTACCTAAAGCACATGCATTCAGCCAGGTTTTCCCAAAGTGCAGCTCAAATTTCCAAGATTTTCCAAGATACTGATAGACTGGGGATAACCAAATTCAAAGTACAAGTAACATCATGCACTATAAACTTACCTTTAGACCATTCTATGCAAGTGCCTTGCCCCTAATTAAGTTATCAATATAAATTGTTTAAAAACCGATCAGTCCAATTTCGGCCCAGTAATTTTAGTAATTTCTTCTTCAGCTTTGGAATTTTAATAAGATTCACAGCTTTATGGACAAATCTAGGTTCTTAAGAATTCTGAAACAGTATTACCAAAAACAAAAAGCATCTGAATTATTTTGGACAATTTTAAGATTGTGTAGTTTTACAGTTAAAATATTTTTTCACTTATTATCTAAACTCATGATTTAAAAAAAATAAAATAGCCTGTATTGATCTGTATAAATCATACTTTTTGGAATAGGTTTATTTAAGGATTAGATTCAAGGAAAGACAATTTAACACTTACAAAAAATGAGGCACTTGTAGTTGTCCATCAATAAGAATTGGGCATTACTTACCATGTCTTCTACCTAGTCCATCAAAGCTTTCATATATTTGTCATCCGAATAATGATAAATAACGCTATTTGATAATAAGAAACAAGACTTTTGCCAAGCAATGATGTCCCCTACCGGCTCCACCATTGTCAGAATTTTTTATTTGTTGCCATAGCAAATAGCAAACAGAATTTTTGACGTAGGAACAAATGAAATGACGTGCATAATCTCCATATTTCCATCTGTCCATGATTCAAGTTTCATGACAAAATATGAAGAACTTTTAACGTTATCGCAGGATCCAGAAAAGTGTGACAGACAGACGGACGGACGGAGCGCAAACCATAAGTCCCCTCCGGTGAAACCGGTAGGGGACAATAAATAAATAACTGTGTTCCTGGAAATGAAACATGGGAATAAATATTTGAACATACTGTGAATTCTTTACACTTGCGTCACTAAAAAGTAAAAACATGTCCAATGGGTACTTAAGTTGAACATATCTATATTAATCTGGTGACCACAGTATAAAAAGACATGTGATGCCAATTTGGAAAATATGTGTACAGAATTGGTTAATATTTAAACCAACTTTAAAGCCTAAACGTAAAAAATCACTTTAAAAATAACAAATTACATGTACGCTGGAAGATATTACAAAACCTTTTTTTACTTTTTTCATCACACTAGGATCCTCAAAAGGGGATATATACAATAAATCCTGTTTCATAAGTGAAAGAAGTAAAAATCTTTTATGAACTATTATGCACAAAAAAATAGTTGGACAGGGCCCTCGTTTGGCCGTTTTTCGGGCCGAAATTCGGCCCCATTCCCCCCTTAAAATAGTATACTTTTTTCCCCTATTTAAGCTATAAATTTCCCCTTCCACTTTTTTTTTAAATTTCATACCTTTGTTGTCAGCTGTTATTGTGCTGCTATTAACCTTCGATTAAATGTATATTTATGTAAATTACATTAAAATATAGCAATTTAAGGTGTTGAATGGCTGGTGAAAAGATCTTCTAAAATTCCCCTTTTCGCCCAAAACGACGCAAAATTCCCCCTCTAAGGACCCCGGCCCCAATCCCCCAAAGTGTAGCAAGGGCCCTGTTGGATTTCCAGGCATAACAGCATATATACAATAAATAACAATTCAATCAAATACCCAAAATAAGTTGTAATAATCGGTAGTAAATTTTATGCCTTGTTCATTAAACACATTTTGCTACTTATGCAAATTATTTCCCACTATTTAATATTGTATATATCCCCTTCTTATAAATGCTGTACCCAGTACTTTCCACTTGTATACATGAAGGACAAGAACTTTTGTTCCATCCCCCATACAGTGCATTCTGATGAGCAGAGAAGGAGATTTCTTGAAAGCGTGCACACTGGTCACACGCCATACTGGAACTGGAAGTCTCTCAATGTTACAGAGAATTCCTGAGGGTGAATTATGGCGTAGAGGGGACTCGCTCCCCTTGAATTCCATTTTAAAAACTCGCCCAGAGAATCAATAACATTCCCAAGCACAATGCTTGAAAGGGCCAAACATTACCACCGATACTTTCCATTGCCCTATCAAGTCACAGAAATTTCTTTCAACCAGACTCATTCTTAAAGGACAGCGGCAAAAAGCCGTCCAAATCTCACGCGCCACAGAACCCCTGTAGATCCCTTCACCATCCCACAGCTCATTTCGCCCCCAGACTGAAGGAGAGTTTTGGGCGCGCGTTCTTCTTGTTCAGGATGACCTCCTGCTCGCGCCTGGTCTGGTGCCTCAACTCCTCCTCTAGTTTCTGCTTCTCCTCCAGTATCGTGCGCTGGTCCTCCACCAGTTTTAACTGCTCCTCAGCCTGACACAGAGAGGCATAGCAATGAATTTGACTGTATATATATTACATATCCCTTGTTCTGAGAAAAAGGAATGATATCTAGGCCAAGTTTCAAATCTGAATCTGGGTCATAAGATTTGTGAAGTTTTTTTTTTTAATTTATTGAAATCTATTCTGCTGACAAGCATATGAGCCTTGCTCTGGGAAAAAATGGGGCTTGATGCATGTGCGTTAAATGTCGTCCCAGATTAACCTTAGCAGTCCCCACAGGCTAATCAGAGACGACACTTTCCGCCTAAACTGCAATTTTGCTAAGAACAAACTTTCTTTAAACATTAGCCTGTTCACACAGCGAGGTTCATTTTAATAAATTAAAAAAATTAAAACAAATCTTCTGACCTAGATTCAGACTTTAAACTTGGCCTAGATATTATCCTGATAAACATTCTGACCAAGTAGCATCAAGATCAAAAGAAAAATGTGGCCTCTATAGTAGTAACTTTCTTAAAGCTGACGCCGCATACCTCAACGGTGTGATCACAATAGCTTACCCTGAGCACTTTGTGCTCAGGTGCTCAGGTAAGCTAAAAATGTTAGAAATTATGCTTGTTAAGAAAAAATTTCATTCATAAAACCGAATGTATCCTAGTGTATGAACATTTGAAAAGTAAGCTTACGAATTGGTACAGAGATTGGACGAAGGCAATTACATCACATCTCTATTATTAGAATGCAAGAAGTTAATAATTAACTTAAATTTACCAATTTGCGCTGAGCTTCCTCTATTTTGCGGTTATTTTCGTCCATGATTCGTTCCAGATCCAGTCGCTTTTGTCGCTCTTCTTCCTACAAAAAAGGGCAACTTCGTCACGTACGGCAGACATGAATCATGCAAAACAACTGAACACAAATCTACCTAGCAATTTTTGGTTTGTGTCTTTACTTAGAAAAACAGGTTTTTACTGTTGAGGGGTTTATAAATAAAATATATATGGTACAGGGATATTGTAACAATAAGAAATGTATGTTGTTGTTCTTTAAAAGAATTTTACCATACCACTGTTTTTTTTACAAGTAAAGGAAATCTACGGGGTTGGAATACGCTAACCTACATATAGATCAAGTATTTATAACAAAAAAAAAACAGATACATATGGCGGAGGCATGCACAATGCTGAGTTTCATTATAAAATCAATGGGTGTCTAATGATTTGTTAAAGCATTTGGCATTTCCATTTTTTCTTCTTTAAGCTTAAAATTCTTATTCCTTTACTTTTTACCCAATATTAATCGTAAATTTGCAAACCTTTTTGTCAAAAGCATAACCAATGTATTCTTAAAACATTACTTCACCACTCAGCAATTGTTATAATTCTTCCGAAACTGAAATTTACAAATGCTGACTGGGTCATATTATACAACTCAATTTCAAATATCAAAGGTCAGACATTTGATAATGCTCACCACAATCATATATATGTTAAGCACAACATTCATTAATACACATGAATGCTGCGCATAATATACAACATACTCACCACAGTCCACTAAATAAAAACATCTTTCAAAAAAATATAATAATCATAATAGCAAGTTTTTTTTTCAGGGGAAAACAATGGACTTCGCCTAGTCCAGAGGCGTTTCCTTGATTTATTTCCCTTTTTGTTATATACCTACGTAAAGGCTGAAATCCTCTGTACACTCTTGGCTGCGTTATCCCTTCCTAATATTTCTGCATGCGACTATGAGCTATAAACACGATCAATGTGCCAAAGAAACAATGAATCCGTTGTTAAAAACATTACAGTAGCAACTATGTATACATACAGATGTATTTTACTCATTTTGGTTGTCGTATCCGGTCAAAGTCTGGAAGCAATTTTTATTTAATTTTGAAAAGGAGACAGGTGCAAATATACAGTTCAAATAAGTTGATTCACCGACGTAAGACTTGCACAGCAAAAGAAAGATTGGACATGCTGAATTAAAATAAATGATAGTTTCTTTTCAATTTTTTTTTCAAGTATATTTTTGAATGGTTCTTTCCTCAAGGTAACAATCAACATATAACAGGCTTAATGAGGACAGAAATGAGGTGAAAACAAAATATACAGGCTAAACTACACCTGAAATAAACGCATTTCATTAAAGGCAAATAAACAGACTTTGTTCCTCAACACTGCATCTCAAACAATGGTCTTTCTCAACCCTTTACTGGCTCCCATTTTTTAGGAAACATTAATCAGGGCTTTTTCTGGATCTGAGGAAAGGGCCTGGCCTTCCATTTTGGGTACACAAATTATCCACAAAACTGAAAAAGGGGGATAAATTTCCCAAAGTAAGCTTGAAATTTTGGATAAATTGCATCATTTAAAAAAAATTCTCTTAGGGGAAGGGGCCTTTCTTTTGGCGGAAGGAGCCTATATAAGGCCCTGGCTAAAGAAGGAAAAAAAGCCCTGTAAATCATTGATGAAATATTTTTTAGTAATGCCTTTTGGGAACATAGTCTGGTAATTTCACAAAGCATGACTACACAAACTACTCTTGACTAAAATATTTTTGTTCTGTACCACTGAGCAACTTAACAGCAAATTTCTCAAATGTTCTACATTCTCCCTTAAACAATTTCCATTATTTTTTTCCAGAAAATTTGATTTATAAGTTACCAAAAATACTATCTTAAGTATGTTGTAAACTTCAGGACTACAAAAACAACAGTATGCTAAATATACACATGTATAAAGGTAACTAGAAAGAATACAAAAGTAATGTTTTGCCAGTGCATTATTTTTGTGTGTGTGGGCTTGTGTTTTTTTTATATTTATTTTAAGTGCAACAGGGTAAAAACAAAAATATTTTAATCACCTGTCATTTGATCAGCCCTTTATGCTGTATTAAAAGGTGTAAATTACTGAAACATGTACTTACTATTATCGGGCTCATACATGAAAGAGTGGATGCAACTTTTAAGTGAAAACAAAAACAGTATTAATAGCAAAAACACTTAATATCAACTTTGGGGGTGATACAAAAGTGTTACACATGTAATACTATGCATAATTTCTACATCGGTTATAATTGTTGATGATGTTTCTGTGAAATATGGGAACAGTTCACAATTTCGTTTAAAGAAAAAGTAATGAACAAGCCATAGTGATAAAGAACGAATTCAAATTAAAACCAAATAATTTTGAAACAAAACATTCAATGAAATGTGCGATTTATGATACTGTCATATCTAAATTGAAATGTTTTGTATAAAAAATATTGGTAACAAAAGAACCATGCATTTTAATTGTAATGTATGCGTTAATAGAATGAATTTCATCCATAGATCTTGTTTGTATGTAACAATTATTAAATTAATCTTGCGATCAAGATCAATCAGCTTATTAAAAGCTGTAGACTAGGAGTTTTGAGAAACATGAGATTTGATTAATTTTAATGTTGTCACTTTTTGACAGATGGCAAGATTGTAATTAAGTCCTAAACAATTCTTGTATCCAGGGATGCAGAAATTCGCTCTTTTCCTCCATTGTTACAATAATGACAGTGTTTTTTTTGTCAAATTTGGGACAAAATTCAGCCCCGCTCCCAATCTAAAAAAGTATATATTTGTTCCAAAACGACTGCATACAATTCCCAAAGGTTTCAAAAAAATAAATAAAGGAAAAATAAAATAACATTAAATTCATTTCCCTTTCCAGCTCTATAAGTAACTCAAGTTGAAACCTAAGGAAATATAAAAATGAAAACGTATTAATTCTTAAAACAACAACACCATTTTCCAAGTTTTAGTCAAAACAAAACTTTTTTATTCCAATTCAAAGGGCCCGAGCTCCACCCCCAAAACGGTAAACGAACAACGGATAAACTGAAAAGTCATCCCATGATCTGCAGCCCTGAACACAAATGTTTTTCCAGACGTTCAGCCTTAATTTTAATGTTCGTTCAATTCAAGCCTCTGCCTCGCAAAAAAAGGTTACCAAAACAGACACACACACATTCTTTGACCTCCCATTGAAATTTTTTAATCAAGTACAAAAGCAAAGATGTTAGTATGTCTGTTTCAGAGGTATGACCCGAATCCACATCTTACGGCACAAGGGCCATCATATCGAAATTGTCAACCAAAACGACTGCTTTACCTCTTTCCTTTTTTGAGACTCAATTTCTGATGCCCTTTGATGTTCTAGCTCCAGCAACATTTGTTTCTCCATGATTTGTTTGGCCTCTTCCACGCGTCGTCTGACCTCAGCCTCAATTTCATCTTTGCGTTTTTCCAACTCCTCTGCCACTCTCTTGGCTACCAATTCTTCTACTCTTCTTGCTACCTCTTCTTCTATTAGCTTTTCTTCCAGTTCTTTTTGTCTCCTGGAAGATATGCCAAGAACACCTGCATTTTTCTTAGGCCAAAAAATAGGAATGGTTCCAGAAATAGTTTTTTTTCTAAGATTTGAACCCGTGACTTAATTTTTTGGACACAAGTGAACCAGATTGAAACTCAATCTAGATAGTAAGATACTGTCAAAATAAACATTCTGACCAAGTTTCATAAAGTTTGAGTCATAAATGTTTTTTCTAGAGTCAGGGATTTCAATAGACGCAGAATCCTGCATTTTGACGCGAGCAATTAGAAAATGACTCAGTTTTGACCCGACCATTTTTTCTGCCGTGCGTCATTTTGACGCACCGAAAATTTGACCCGCGTGTCAGTCAGTTTACATCTAACCATATTTCCATGATGTAAATCCCTTTATGCTTCTGATTGACATTCATGCCCCAGTATTGGAAACTCGGTCAATACATAGAGGGGATACCACAGGCGTCGTTTATCTTATCTAATCTCTTCCAATAAACATGTCATCGTTTAAAGAGTGCGTATGCGCATTAATTGGGAAATTAGAAGCACATGCATATGCCGTTAAAACAGTTCCTTTGAATTATGGTGCATAATCCATAATACAATCCAAACACAACACCTTTGACTAATTGCTTTGTAAACAAAACGAGCAACTATTAATTGACATACACTCAAAGTTTCTTTTTGGCCCGTATTATAAATTGTCAACACTTAAATCCAAACTGCGAGTTCAACACTTGTTTATATCGGAAAGACCAATTAACGCGACAACGAACACGGCG
>VMBQ01001129.1:0-117294 GCA_007657795.1 Dreissena rostriformis | reverse complement strand
AAAAAAAAAAAAAATTTTTTTTTTTTTTTTTTTTTTTGGGGGGGGGGGGGGGGGGGGGGGGGGGGGGGTATCCGCCACCGAGCCACCTATGCACTATTCCTGGAGAATGGGACCGATATGAGGATTCGAAAGTTCGTCGTGGATTGATAAAAGATTCATGTAGTTTGACCATATTTTAGGCTGTTGGCCAGAATGTACCACGGTCACTGACCTTAGTGTTAGCCAAAAAATCAGGATCGTAGCTTGCTTTATGACTGATTTCATGTGGGGGTACTCATGAACTCACCATATGGCCGCCATCGTTTGAACAAGTACCTAAAAATAAACAGGTGATGGTACCTAGGTGTTAGCTGCAAAAAATCATTATCCTGGATTGCTAAAATCAAGCGTTCTTCAGAATATTACCATTCAATGTGTAAAAAAGGATACTTCTGGCAAGTTAATGTCTTTAACAACACGTACCGCGTCAATTAATATGCTGTGTTGATATACGAAGTAAAACATACCGGTAATGAGTAAATTGCTGGTGAAGTTGGAAGTGCAAGTCCCTATTGTTCCCTTGTGTAATTAGAGTTCCTAGACGCTGGAACAAAACCTTTTACAAGAATGCATACGACAATTTAATTCAGTAAAAAGAGGGTGTAATATAATGTTATTAATTAATTAAATTCATATTGGATTTGTTATTGAGCTGAAGACAGTCGTATTGGCAATAACAAAGCCAATATGAATTCAAATAATTAATGACAATTGTATCGATTAACTTTATAATATTATCTTATTTTTCGTTTAAATGAAGTCTCTTCTTAGCAAAATCCATTTTGGAGGAAAGTTTCGTCCCTGATTAGCCTGTTCGGACTGCAGAGGCTCATCTGGGACGACACATTACGCACATGTATTATGCCCAGTTTTCTCAGAACGCGACACATATCTGCGGAGGAATCAAACTGCCACTATTGAAAGATTCTCATATTTAAGGCCGAGTTTTTTCTGGTTTCTAATTGGCTGAATCTTGTATTGGCCGACCGTTTCCCGTATTGGCCGTGTTTTTCCATATTGGCCGCCTTTTTCTCGAATAAAGCGAGTTTCGCTCTTTTTTTGAGTGGCTCAACTTGTATGGGGCGAACAAATTGAGCACATTCTCGTCTAATATTATAAAGTTAATTAATACAATATGTTATAACCAAACACGTCCTGGTCATATGGTATATTAATTTCAGGAAATTGAAATTTTGATGATTCCATAACCGAAAAGAGATATCGTTTATGTCTAAAACAGAGATTAACAGTACATGGTATCAACATAATTACTTATTAATTATCAGAGGTCATATATAAGAGAAACACTCTGAGAGCCTCAATAAAATTGTCAATGTTTGGGGGAATAGAAGCCGCCTGGTTACATGAAACATATAAACACATATATATATATGCGGTGACGGTGCCATGTCCACAGACATTAAACGGTTTGTCTATTAAACAACAACGACGTTGAAACAAATTTATACATGATATGCTCTTAATAAAATACAAGACGAACAAGATGACATGTAACGTGACTTCTGTGACCCCATAATAAGTAAATACAATACATATACAATACGTATTATTATAATTGCAAATAGTGTATCATAATATGCAATGAAGGATATCAACATGAATGCATTTTTATATTTGATTACAAGAACGCACATAAAATTCTCAACATAACATACAATGATAAAACATTATTAAAATTAATGTGAGTTATAGATAAACTTGTATACATTTAACAACTGCAGTAATTTTGCGTTTACAACATTTAGAGATTGTTCCCAATTCGATTTTTGTTCAATATTCTGGCTGCATACAGTATCGCAAAAAACAAGATAAAAATGAGCTTAGGCAGCTACGCCGAAAAACAGGAGAATGCACACATATTCATACAAAAATGATAATAGATTCGTTTTAGTTTGACATACGCTGCTTTCTAATTGAACTCACCATATTACTTAAATCCCCTACACTGTTAATTGGCCTATAATTATAATTAAAAACTGGTTTGCTTCTTACTTTGCTTCTAATCATATCGTGATTGACTGTTTTCTATGTTACACATATAATTTCCTACGGTGAACAATATGACTGCTTTAAAACTATGCAAACCGATGTTTAATAAATGCATTGCACTTAATTTATTATTCAAACTTTTGACTTTTTCATTCTTTATGATAACATTTAGTTTTACCTGTGTTATATTTGACAACTCTATATTACTTGAATTACTTTAGATTTTGATTATCGACCAGTCCTGTTTAAATTGCATTGAGCAATACTAGGTCGACCCACTAATCAATAATATAAATTAACGTCAAAACAAATCTAGCTAAAGCATAAAGCAAATAGAAATGGCTGTTTTAAGTTCGTGTTTCGCTTTCTTAATGCTTTTTTCACTGACGATTTCAATCAATAGTGCAGAGCCACATGCAAGTGATAATGGAGACAATAACGAGTGTACAGATGGTGTATGTTTGGAAAAGAATTCATTCGCGAGTAGCGATGACCACAAAAAGTTACATAATTATCAGGATGACGCCATGCTGGAAACGCAGGCGATGCGCTACACCATGACAACCGTGGAGATGTACCGAGCACAACGTGAGGTGGCACACTATCTCGAGATGGCCCTCTTGCTGAGCGTTGACCACGCAGACGTTGCCAAAGAAATCCGTCTTACCGCGCACAAGTCTCGAGCACATCATCTGATGACTTCCGGATTGATGAAGAATTTCGCAGCGACAGCGTTTAATATTGTTAGCACAAAGATTCCACACCTTTTTGCTGGTTTAGAAATAAAAAAATCCTACAGTTATAAAGGCGATTCTAAATCAAATCATTGCAAAAGCTCAGGAGATGAAAATAGACACAGAGTTGATGAAGGCATATCGTGAAGCAGACGAGTCCGTGCGCCGAAAATTGGAAGGACAGAACGATATTATTAATCAAATTCTCGAAAACAGGGAAAAGGCATTTAGAAATCTTGAGAATCTGAAAAAGATTGTTCGTCAACAAGATCGCCTAGGTGATATAGCTGAACTTTACGAAGCCGAAAATACCCTCGGAAACATTGATACACAGTTCACTTTAATTATCACGTTCTGGGAGAATATGGCTTCTTATATTACATCACTAAGGGACGATGTGGTTGACAGATGCACATTTGTGGATATGATATCAGAACCTGTTGCGGAAGAGCAGTTCCGCCAAGGTCTAATCAGAACTGAAAAGAACTGGAAGTTTTTTGGCAAAATGTGCACTAATTACATCGAAGAAAGCGACAGAGAAGTGCATACACTGTACAGATTTTTGTCGGAATCGATTGACAACAAGAGCGCAGAGGCGAGAAGAAAACGGGAAGAAGAAATTATTGCTCAGATCGAAGACGAATTAAACAAAGCCATGTTATATTATTAGATAAGAGATCATCAAATCATGTATCGAAATTATTCTACCTTCTTTATTTTAAATATTTTCGTCGTGTTATATATTTGCATGTTGCTTATATGCACTTTGATTGTCATTTGTTTATTTGCTCAAATATTTATTTCGTGCTTGATCACACGCATAACTAGCCCACTAAACGTTTGTATTGATCCAAGTGTTTTAATAGCGCGCTTTAAATCGCCGTCTAACAATACATTGTCTATATTGATTTCATTGTTTCATGTTTAATAGTTAATACACAGCTATTGGGAGTTGTTGTTAGTAGGAATTTATCACGAGTGAAGCAGTTTTAGAAAGCTACGCATTATAAAGACTGATTTGATTTTTATAGACTGACAATAACAAATGTGAACACTATTAAACATGATTTAATGGAAATGTATGAAATAAAAAGTGAACTACTCGCCTTACCATGTTGTGTTCTGGTCTCAAACTTCTACTTGCGTTATTAACGAGTATTTTTTACAGCGCCATTGATTAAGTAATGTTAGATTAAATAATACGTGGTTTCCACTGATTTTGATGTTTTATGTCAAATGATTTTTTCCCATTGCAATGTGATTTCTAATGTTCATAATGGCAGTATAGATAATCTGAGAACTATCAAAAGGCATTATTTTAAAAGAGTGAAAACTTTCTACTGGAATATAATTTTCCTCCGATTTCAATTGGCCGAAATGTGGCAACATATTATTGTTGTAAGTTCATGTCTTGAAACTATTGTTGCTATGTGTCGCCTTACATTTCGATTGTGTAAAAGCTACGACAATAACCAGTTGAGTTAACAATATGGATAGCATTAAAGATATCAGTCAAGTAAACAACTATTTTGAAACGCAACTGTCAACGAATTATGCGTCTAAAAGGACGCTATTTAAACACGCGAATATCAAAACTGGTCGAAAAATGGATGCAACGCTTCCTGCATAATCATGAATTAAGCTGGCTCGGTTGGCTTTTTGTGTGAGAACATAAAAAAGAGAAACTATACCAGAAACTTTTTGTACTTTACGAACATAGCGGGATTTGTTACAAACCTGTTGTTGCCGATGTTTTTTTACGACCGTTTCACACGACGAAACTCTATATACTTGTTTAAGTGTGACGGAACTTCTCTTGCATATGTTTAGATTTATGTTCGTTAACCTAGGGCCTAGGTAAAACTACATTTCTATTACCATGGGTCACTTTTGGTGTCGGGCCTGTCAATATATCGCCATTCGACCACAGTGTTGTCAAACTTTGCTTGACAATAGAAAGATTGTATACTGTTTTTTTTCCACTGAAGATATCAACGTTGTTTTTCAATGCGAATGGTGAAAATAGCGCTGATAGCGTTAAACGTGTGCGCTTATATGCTGCTTCCCTACAAGTGCGGTTTTAACGCCGGCAAATCGGTTGCAACAGATATTATTGTGTGCGATAATACAAATTACTAAGTATCTAGCTACACGAAGAAGCGTTATTATGTGCTGGTCCAAATAATGACCGTTGTCGCATTGAGTATTGTTATCAAAAAGAAGATGCTCAAAGAGTCTGAATAAAGGGAAGAAATGATCAGCACGTTTCAGACAGACATTATTAGAACAGACCAAATGAACAATTTGTTTATAATATTTTTCTGTTTTTGTTCTACTACCGATTCCGTATATTCTGGCACTTCTATGGATCATTTAATATGTACCCAATTCCGTTGGTAATATTCGAAAACAGTCACATCGATTTCTTAAGATGTGCTTTATACCCTACCTCTGCATTGCAATAACCGAAATCCAAAACTTGGCCAACTCATTCGTATTTATCTTTTCCGGCAAGAAATTTTCGTCTTTAAAAGTATATGTCCAAAATGATGTGGTATCTGTAGATCTCGGATAAAGGCTAGTACTCCGTCTGATTCAATTGTTGGTAAACTGCAGCTATCACGCAGTTCTATTGGATAACTTAACGTCGTTCACAAGTTATTTTTTGCCGAGTTACCGAATCAGTCGCAAATAAATATTTTTCTACAAATCTGCGGAATGTAGTATATACCATTAAGTACTTATGTGAACAATTGGATAATATTCTTTACACATCCATGTCTTTTTGTTCAAATTATCTTTGGAGTTTCCGATAAATCCAGTGTTTGATATACACATAGGTCAGATTCGTATGTGATTCTCACTTGCACCCACTAATGTTCGCTTTCATTGAACGCCGGTCCATTTGGAATAAAAAAAATGCCCTGGTTAATAGGGGTTATTATACTCAATGCATGTTTAATGAAATCATATTTATTTGTGAATTGTGTTAACAAGTTTGTAAATTATTTACTTGAAGTGCATCTTTCTCTTAGAAATAAATATTGTTTTGCAAACGTATAAATGCTCATATCGTGCAGTTAATTGATGATCCAAGAAAGAGGGGTCGCACTTATTCTTTTCAACATTTAGGCAAACAGTGTTAGAGATCGTTTTAGAAAAATACATCGCTGGCCTTAAACGCGGGCCATTATTCGGCCAAACAATATTGTATGCCAAGTGATTATATAGAGGCACTGTCATATGTTTTTTTTTATAAAGCATAGGCTCGTATCTCAAAAGTTTTTGGCACATCTCACAAACACATTATTATTTTACTGAGCATTTATAAAACCGTCGGACGATGATGGCCATAACGCACTCAACTGAGTTTCAGTGGCACATCATTCGTGGAAGTTTTGACATCACGTGACCCAGTTTTTTACTTTGATTATATATGGTCCAGATTAAACACAATTTCTGGCTATATGTCATCGTTATAAGGTTACAATATTTAGAAGTAGTAGTAGTAGTAGTAGTAGAAGTAGTATTAGAAGAAGTAGTAGTAGTAGTAGAATTAGAAGTAGTAGTAGTAGTTGTTTCAGTAGAAGTAGTTGTAGTAGTAGTAGTAGTAGAAGTTGTAGTAGTAGTAGAAGTAATAGTAGTAGTAGTAGTAGTAGTAGTAGTAGTAGTAGTAGCAGCAGCAGTAGTAGAAGTTGAAGTAGTAATAGTAGTAGAAGTAGCAGTCGAAGTTGTAGTAGTAGTAGAAGTAGGAATAGACGTAATAGTAGTAGCAGCAGCAGCAGCATCAGTGATAGAAGTAATCGCACAGCAGCAGCAGTAGTAAAAGTAATAGCTCCCAGATATTGTTTTAGAACACATGCTGCCTTTCTATAGTATTGCTTTTTTGCATGTGTTTACTTTTAAGTCCTGGCGTAATTATAATGCCGAAACCAGAAGCCTCCGCTATTCATTTCAGATTTAAACTCGGGCATTGTTCATTATGTTTATTACGTAGCAAAATTCAGACGGAAACTTAAAACACCGAAGAACTAAGTGCGAAACATCTTACATACGTGAGCACTTATCTTGAACGTAATAATTTTGGGCTTCATGAACAAAATTTAATTGACGCAACTGGCGTTACTAATATGAGCGTTATACATCGGTAATAGATCGCAAATCATGCCTCCGGTTGCAATTCAGGTGAATAAAATAATCGTTTGTATGCAACGACGAGTTTTAATATTAAACTTGTTTCATGGATTTATAACACACAATGTAGTTTGCNGCTATTCATTTCAGATTTAAACTCGGGCATAGTTCATTATGTTTATTACGTAGCAAAATTCAGACGGAAACTTAAAACACCGAAGAACTAAGAGCGAAACATATAACATACGTGAGCACTTATCTTGAACGTAATAATTTTGGGCTTCATGAACAAAATTTAATTGACGCAACTGGCGTTACTAATATGAACGTTATACATCGGTAATAGATCGCAAATCATGCCTCCGGTTGCAATTGAGGTGAATAAAATAATCGTTTGTATGCAACGAGTTTTAATATTAAACTTGTTAAATGGATTTTTTACACACAATGTAGTTTGCCGTTTACAAGTTTGAGCGTTTTGATGTCGGTTTTATGTAAAATGGATGTTTCTCTTACATTAAATGTATCATTACGGCCTTGACCTTTTCGCGTTAATGTGAAACAAGTATTCGACCAGAAGCCTGTGTACTGATATCAAGAAGACATTGGATTCACAAAAAACCTGATCAGAGGAAGAAAATGAAGATCGTGCCAATGGTTTTAGGAAACCTTGTGGCTGTTGTACCCTGCCTGGGTCGTTTCAAGTGATACATTCTCGCAGAAAGTGATATCCTTAATCCACCCGTCCAGTCGCGACGCATAATTCAGCAGGAACATTTCACACACTCGGAGACACACAGCGTTTATAATGTCTCAGCTTCTACAATTCCCTAGCGGTCCAGAGAAACAACAATTATGTCATGATTCAAATCCATGTCAAATAATTAAATTTGTGTATGATTCAAAGTGCACTTAGTTGTATTAATGTTGGATTGCTGGGGTAATATACGTAGATGTTATGTACACTGGTCGTTGTCATGCTCGTGTGGTTGAAATGATTGTGGTAGTGGTACTTGTGACTGTGGTGGTAGAGGTTGTGATAGTTATCATGGTGGTGGCCTGGGTGGTGGAAGTTATGATTTTCGTGGTGGTAGTTAAAGTGGATGCATTGGTAAAAGTAATTGTGGTGGATATTAAAATGTGTGAATAAGTAGTTATAAATTGTACATAATTTTTAAAAGATGTTTCCGTTCTCTGTGCAATTTCTTGACATTTTGCTTAACGTGAATAATTGAACATAGACAGCCTATGATTATAAGAAATATGTGGTTTCATAAACCTACCCTTGAATTGTTTTAATTCAATAATATGTTTTAAATTTAAGCCACTGTTGACATGATTTGCCTGAGAATGATGACTTGTTCTACGCCTGAATATTAACTTGAAAAATTCCGAACGATAAAAAGATAAACATGTTCATGGTGACAGTTCGATAAATATTAAACATGCAATTTTGTCTCTTGCACGTGCTTGGTGACCGTGGTTTACGAAGACGACACGAACATGTTTATGTTTTATTTTGTAATTTATCCTGCCCATGAGTATCATATCGTTCTGAACAACATCTCAACCATCGTCAAATCCATGCCGCCATTACAAAATGTGAAATGACATTTGATTCATGCGCTATTTCTATTGTTTGTATGCTTGCATTCCGTTTTAAGTATATTTCATATTATTGACGACTGCCAACGATGTAAAAAAACGCCGTTTTAGATCGATAACAAAAACTGTTTCATTAAAAAAAGGGAAGGTATTTCGTTTCAGATATAGAAGGATTTTCTTTTGACGGCAATTAATAGCGTTCACTTATTTAGACTACTGATAAAACCTTTATTGTACCATTCACAGTGTCCAACAATAAATACTTAACTCATGGACTATACATTTTCTTTTCAGTTGTCTCGTCGTGTACATATATTATGTTGCTAAATGTGTAAACCACCACAAATTGTTTAAATAAGAAAATTGAATACCGTGTACAGTGGCGGATGAATAATTGTGTGATAATAGTTTATTTCATCTAGTGCATAAATGTGGTTACGAGCCAAATATATTCAATGTTTGTAATATATGATCGACAAATAACGGTGATTTGTTTGAATACATTGTTCAGATTGTCTTCGTTGGACGACTGCCGACATAAAGTACATATTGACGACCGAAAGACCACCATTATGCCTCCTATAGGGCGCACTTGTCTTATATTCGGCACAGCTTACCGCAATTTGAATTCATCTTAAAACTATGTACTATGATTCATTATTTATTATCTATAGTATATAAGATATATATGCATTTTACCGAAATAATGCTTATGTAACGGCCCACTGAATTTGTTCAATCTCACCTGCGTTACCATAATACTAATTTAGAAATATGATTGGAATTTGTCGTTGTTTTTTAAATAATATTTAAATTAATAAAATAATATTTTTAATTTTTAAATAATTTCACATCGTTCTCGTTTGATTTTTTAGTAAATAATTGTTTTGAATGAAAATTCGCTTTCCGAAGCGCAAACTGTAAACAACAGTAAACAAAATCGAGGGATAAGGCAGGCTTGCATATGGTTCTAAATTCATGAAGGAGGAATTAAAGCTCGTACTCATTTTGCAAACCCGGCGTTGACGCTTTGGACAACCGCGATGCTGTTATTGCGGTGGTGAGTATGCCCCGGCGTTTATCACGACGTTAAACAAAACCGTGGAAATGCATTTACGCGGGACGCAATTTATTGTCTTCATCTGATGACAGGGTAATGTACAACACTACCAAAAACTCATCGCTTGTTAAAAAAAATGTATTTATTTAATGGCGATTTTTCATCAATTAACTTTTTCTTGGAAATACATATTAATTTAGACATGACACTTAAATAAATCTTGATAACGTTCTTCTACGTTGTAACACATATGTATTTAAACTACGGATAACACGTGTTCGAAATAGGCCCTATGAACAAAAATGGTATTTTACCAAATATTCCGTCATTCGAGTAAACGCTAGCCATCCTAATTATGCTTATTGGATATAACTGACGTTAGACTGAGTTGATAAACGTTTCAGAATATAGCCCTTGAATTACAATATTTTGACTTGTTGATTGTTTTATAGAACTCCGTACCATTTAAACAGTTATATGTGTACACACTTCAATTTATATTAAAAAAAGGTTAAGTCAACAGCATCAGTTTATTAAGAATTTATTGCCAGTTTGCTTTATAAGAGAAAAAAGAATGAAAAGTTTAATTGCGACTAAAGCATATAAATAAATACACATGCGTAAAAATAACAACAACACAAACAACAGCAATCGAACAAGTAAAAGGAAATCATACAATTCAATTTTTATGAGTTCTTTTTACAAATATATGAAATTTTGCAAGAATGTATGGGACGACTTTTTCTGTTTTAACAAAATTTAGTAAATATTTAAAATACCATAAAGGATCGAAACAAATATGCATTAAAATATTAAATACACAATTTCAATTTGTTGAACAATGAAGATAATCTCTCATAAATATCTCTCATAAATCTGTATATTTTAACGACAAACTGCTCATTAAGAAATGCATTAAATAACAGTGTTAATATTCATATCATAGTATTGTGGACTTATGTGGATGTATGTGTTTACAAGAAAGTCCTTATTAATAAAGTATTGCGTTTACAACAACATAGTGTGTTGAAAATATAATAAAACAGTCCAAACAAACTATCGACATAATTTTGAAAGCACGCTACATAATTAGCAGAACATTAATACTTATAATAGAAATCAATGCATGCATATAGGAAGTAAAAAACGATCGTCATATTATTTTGTTTTAGAAAAAATTGTTAGTAAGCGTTAAGCTGTTGGTGGGATCTTGTCGTCCGAGGCCGGGGCATTAACACCAGTACCAAGTCTCCACATACTCTGTCTTGCACGTCCAGCGAAGAAACCACTCATACCAACAGTTGGTACGAGGTCCCTTTGAATGGCAAAAGCCCCGCTTTACACGAGTGGTTGCCTCTACAAAAGAAATAAGTAAGTGCGATATACGGTATTTTCTTAAAGCATTTTGTAGAATCATACGAGCACTTGTGTTGTTCAATTAAATGAAGTATAACTTAGCACAAATTTGTCGTATATTCGGTCTTATCATAAATACTGATCATATTAGTCAGTTATTTGGAAAAACAGGTAATTTTTACCTTTTTCAAGACTGGACTTACCGCCGCAAGCCACTGGCTTCAATGTCACGATCTCTCTACCTATGCAACGGCCAGAAATACGCGCAGAAACAGGTTCATTGTCCGCAAGTGGTACCTCATCGAAACACGAACTGTTGTCCTGAACCTTTCAACAAAACATGTATCTATATATTGTATCCATCTCCAACAAATAGCTGCCACGTAACATTTACTCAAACATGCGTACAAAAATTGAAATGGAAATACTCAGAACCATGATATAAGTCTGGTTAAAATGGGATTTCGGTTAAAAAAAGAGGCAATTTATCTAAATGTTTGATGAGTCTCTGTTTAGTGTATAATTGAAACACACGTAAGTAAGAGTTACAGTTTGTATGATAGATTCATAATTGATAAGCACTTTTGCCGTCATATTAAGCTAAAGTTCCTGCTAAATAAAACAGCATGATAGTTCTCTATCAAATGCAGCAAACGTTACGCAAAGAAAATGTAATATATGCTTCAGTTTCAACCTATAATGGTTCTTATGAAAAATCTTACTTACGACAAATGTTCCAGCACTAGAAAACTTAATATGTTTAAGTCAAAATCAAAATCAAATCACATATTGTTTATTACAGCAGTGATTTATTATTTACTCTAGCAGATAACAAATTTAAAATTAATTCAATAAAAGGGTACATTGAGCTAAAGACTTGTATTTGGATGATTTGTTACATATGCATATCTAGTAAATAAAACGAAACCGGAGAAATGGTCCGCTTTGGCGAGGATGTCGGCATAGGAAGGATCCGATTAAGAGTGTTTCCACAGTATTTGTAAACTGCTATAGATGTCAAATAATAATGTTTGTCTCATTTTATGAGTTATATTGTTATTGCTTATTGACTTTAAGCGGCCCATCCACACACAATATCATTGTCAATTTTATTGTCAATAATGAAGATTGACAATAAAATTGATAGTGAATGGATGATATTGAAGACACTGTCAATGTATTGATGAAAATCAGAGAGCTCAAATATTTATTGACTCATTGTCAATTTTATTGACAAGTGTCTTGTACCCTTCAATAATATGTTCAATATTTAGTCTGGATGATATGAATGGATGATATTGAAGACACGGCCAATGTATTAATGAAGTACAAATGAACAAAATATTGATTAATATTTTTGTACACTTGAGGGCAAAAAATATTCTGTCAATATTATTGAGTCAATAAAATTGACAATGATATTGTGTGTGGATGGGCCGCCTAAGAAAACATTGTTGTTTATAATTATTGTGTATGTACGTAATTGAAGTTTAATAATGCAATAACTTTTTCACACTTTGTTGATTCATTTATCACGAAGTCGTACTAATAAAATAGTTTTACCTGGCTAAGGCGACACTTGCTTCCATCTGGAGTTAGCTCGATTTCAAGTCCCTTAAATAAAACGAAATATTGATATAATTTCTGTGTTAAATGATTAATGTAAACTCCAATAAACTTGGGTACGCATATATACAGAACAGAATCGAGTAGAACTCTGTTTGATACAACCTCATCACGGACAACATCAATGGTTGCCAAAGGTGTTCCATCCGCAGCGGTGACTGTGAACAGCTCCGTGTCCCCGATTGTTCTTCTGCTGGTTTTGAAAGCATGTCTATCTGCCTGCGTATCGTTCCCAGCCTAAAATGATACCATCAGTAGCTCCTCAATGAATTACTAATCATCGATTATTTTCATGTGTATTGATATGTTTATTACGCATATAATATATTATCATGTCTGTTTACAAATACAATTGCAATTTAGAACTTTATTATGTCACCGTAGCAACGGAATATAGCCGATTACAACATAAACTCGTTTCCCATTATAAATCCCCACCAGATATATGATGACTATTTAATTTACACAATTTAAATATTGACTTAAAATTGCAGCATCGACGAAATGATCAGACATGACACATTACATATTTGATTGCTTTAATGAATGATTGCACATATGTATTTTAACAACGTAACATTATTTATTACACACACACACACCGTGTTTCATGAAGTTAAGAGTACATTAAGAAGAATCTAAAGTATCTTACCACAGGGTTAGCTGAACAGTTTCCGACACACACAAGCACAAATAACACCAGTGCCTTCATCATTCGGACATGCATTGTTATCTGGAAATGGATAGCAATTTTATATACGATCGCGGTTGCATATTATATATAATGTAAATAGAGAAAAAAGAACATATTGTGCTTGTATTTAAAATGGAATTTAGCCGCAATATATCTTTTAAAGACCACACAAAAACCTTCAAATGCAGAAATTTTATAACTGTACTTGTAAACCAAATAATCTTTGCCATGTTAATCTTATTTATATATATATATATATATATATACATAAATACACATGCGTCAAACTAACAACAACACAAACAACAGCAATCGAACAAGTGAAAGGAAATCATACAATTAAATTTTGATGAATTCTTTTTACAAATAAATGAAATTTTGCAAAAATGTATGGGAAAACTCTTTCTGTTTTAACAAAATTTAGTAATTATTTAAAATACAATAAAGGATCGAAAACATATGAATTAAGATATATAAAATTAAAATATAAATATAAATCACGGGTTACAACTAGCATGTTCAATATTGAAAATCAAATGTATCTTATTTTGTATAATTTATATATGTATTTTAATTAACAGTTAAGAAGTAAATACAGATTGTTAGCAAAATTATAATGATGTTTGAATGGCATACACCAGACCTGCTCTATCACACATAAAAAACTCTTATATAACGCACTTACCTGGAGGAAGATGTCTTGGTAGTTAGTTGTTATGATGCCACGACTTGCTCTTCTTCGTTTTGTTGCGTTCGTAAATTTAATGAACAATATATAGGGATTCGGCCCTTATCTAACACCAATGGAATTATTGAAGGATGAAGGAAGTTTGCTGGCTATCTCTTCCTGTTCAAGATAAATGACTAAACGACGAATAGCTCATACAAGTATTTTGAAAAAAAGGTTGTTAAAGGGCCATATTGCAGCAGTAATATAGAGGTGTCAGGTCTGTTGTTTTCGAGAAATCATTATAACTCATTCAACAAAAAATCAAAACATTATGTAATAAAAGAGAAATGATGATTATTCGCTTCATTAACATTAGAGAAACGACTTTGTACGTGGTCCTCTTTGTTAAAAAGACGCAATGTCAAACTTTAAAAACAACACAATATTTTAAAAAACGATTTATTGTAAAAACAATTAGTTGGCAGAAAGCACTTGCCAGTCAATGATGTAAATATAATTGTAAAATGGGAAGTCCCGTACCCGACGCTGGCACAAGCATTTACTACTATTTAGTATGTAATGAAATTTAACATTTATGGTAACAAATACATAAAAAACCAGTCAAGACAATATCATCGACGCACAACATCAAGGATATCCTGCAGTCATCCATCGTCCAAAGAAGTACTTTGGAGAAAAAGAAGGAAAAACAAGTCATGGGTCACGACCGCGATAATGGACATCTGTGACAAAATAAGAGGCATACAAAGTACACCAGCCTTGACCCAAGGAGAGAACAGCATAACACAAACAGAACGGTGAAGTAGAAGATGAAAAAGGCCAAGGAGGAATTGATCGAGGAGCAATGTATCATCATTGACAAAGGGACTACCACATACAGCAGTAAAAAGGCGCACAACACCCTCTAGACCCTCACGAAGACAACTTCCAAGGCCAGTGTTTAAGAAAACGCTAACGGGAACCTTCTGACCGAGAATGCCTCCGTCATGAAGAGGTGGACTGAATACTGCACGATCTCTATGATTACATTCTTCAACCAGACCCCAAACTACTTCAGAAGGATCCAAGACCAGAAGCGGACGCCGAAAGTCCGTCCATTCTTAATGCAGAGGTGGAGGAGGCAGCGCGCAGTCTCAGGGCAGGGAAATCTCCAGGAGTGGACAACGTCCATTTCAAGCTAATTAAGCACGGATGATAGGCAACGACTGCAGCAATGACGGCACAATGCCAACATATATGGGAGGAGAAAAACTGACCCGATGAGTGGACCCAGTTTCTGGTCATCCACGTACCGAAAAAGGGCAAACTCAATTTGCTCTATTACCGCACATCGTCCTCAATCGATTGGAAAGTAATGCCAAAGAACTTCTGGCGGAAGAGCAGGCTAGATTCAGAGGTGGAAAGAGCACATCGGGACAGATCTTTAACAGCATGATTGAGAAACACCTGCACCACCAACTCTTCAAAAACATCATTGACTTTAAGAAAGATTTCGACCGCGTGTGGCATGATGGCCTATGACAGGTTATGAGAAGATTTAACATTGACGAAGGGTTGTTGCAAGTAATCCAAAACGCTACGGACACGCCAGCAACGCAGTACCTCCTTTCCGTATAGCATATTCCTTGAAAAGATAATGCATGAGACCCCCAAGACCACCATACGTCAATCTCAATCGACGAGATACCCATCTCCAAATTTAGATTCGCTGATACCATTGACCTAATGGGTGGCAGCTGCAGTGAACTTCAAGATCTAACCAATAGACCATGAAGGAGCATAAGCATACGGGATGAAGGTCAACATGGAAAAGTCAAAGATCATAGTGAACAACACGTCCAACACCAGTGCAGAAATCACCATGAACGGCGAAATGCATGGGAGAAGTGACCAACTTCAAGTACTTGGGCGCAACCATGTCCAAGGATGGCACCAGTATCGCTGAGATCCGAATAAGAATTGTCATGGCGACCGCAGCGATGGCCAGACTGAGCAGGTTGTGGACAAGCAACTCCATCAGCTTCCCAAACAAGTACAGCATCTACAAATGTAAAATCTCAAATGTTATCTCCATCCTTCTTTGCGGCTGCGAGACCTGGACTCTTTATACGGACACATAATGCAGGATACAGGTCTTTGAGTACAAGTGTCTAAGAAGACTGCTAAGCATCTCTTACAGCGAACACAAGATCAACGAGTACGTCCAGAACATGACTGCAACATTTGTTGACCCACAAGATCCTATCCTGACGCCTGCCAAACGACGACGACGATGACGACGATGACGACGACAACGACGACGACGACGACACAACGACGACGACGACGACGACGATGACGATGACGATGATGCTGATGCTGCTGCTGATGCCTCTGCTGATGATGATGACGATAACGATGCCGATGATGATGATTATGATGATGATAATGATGATGATGATGTTGCTGCTGCTGCTGCTGCTGCTGCTGATGATGATGATGATGACAATGACGACGATGATGATGATGATGATGATGATGATGCCGATGCTGCTGATGCTGCGGATGATGATGATGACGATGACGATGACGACGATGATGATGATGATGCTGATACTGATGCCGATCCTGATGCTGCTAATGCTGCTGCTGCTGATGATGATGATGATGATGACGATGACGATGATGATGATGCTGATGCTGCTGATGATGATGATGATGACGATGACGATGATGATGATGATGATGATGATGCTGATGCTGATGCTGCTGATTCTGCTGCTGCTGCTGCTGATGATGATGATGATGATGCTGATGATGATTATGATGATGATGCTGATGCTGATGCTGATGCTGATGATGATGATGATGATGATGATGATCATTTATCTTTAAAGTGTTTTCAAAAACGAGTCCAAAATATTTTATAAACTCAGCTGTTTGTTCAAGTCACCATGTGTTATTTGCTTATTTGTATTATATATGTGTTCAATAGCTCTCAGTGTCAAGCTTGGGCATGAACAACAAATCAGAAATTCATTTATTGACACGTATTCTCTTAAACAATCCTACGCTGATATTGGTTATCTTTCTCTATCGTATTATGCAGGAAGAATAATCTTGTGACCAGATATAACGCAGATCAAACATGGTAAATTGTCCAAAGATCATACCGTCGTTACGGTGGGAAAAGAGCATGATTTCCTTTCCGGGATGCACCTTTGACGAGATAACGCAGATAATTTTCATAGCGGAAGGAAACAAATGCGACAACTCGATCTTCTTGGCTGTTGTGAAGCCCGTGTTTTAAAATGTAATAAAGCCTCGTTTGAATGACTCATACAAGCATGTGGGTATTTAGTTACCTGAGTCCTGTGTTCGTGATAACCCGCCTAGTATGTGCTCTTTTATGAACATTATGCGTCAATTTGATGACGAACGTTGTTACAGTATATTTTACAAAGAAAGTTATAAACATTGCTAAAAGTAATTGAGTTTTGCAAATCGAAATACATGAATTTCATGTAATTGTGCTATTTCTTTTTCACAAATATTCACCACATGGTATTTTTTTTATAAATGATAATGTATAGTCATTTTAAACAACTACTCCATTAAATTAAAAAAGGTTACCGTGGCGTAGTTCTTAAGATCTCCCACATGATGATGATGATGATGATGATGATGATGATGATGATGATGATGATGATGATGATGATGATGATGATGATTTCAGGCTGGTATATCAGCAGAATAATCAGTTTAGTTGTACTGGAAAGCAGGAAGTGTCCAGACAGCTGCAATATGCAAACAAAATTAACACACACTCAAACTAGCAGCATTTCGTGTGTATTTATTTACCTGTTAGCACGCCCTGCACAAATTGATTTTAGTTGACAATTACAAAATAAATAGATGAGGACAATATATATTTATATATTATCTTCCTGTTAGCACGACTGAGCAAATTGATTTTAGTTGACAATTACAAAATTAATTGATGAGGACACTATATATATATATTATCTTCCTATTTGAGAACGGCTTTTCAGGAAGCTATTCTATGCTAAGTTATCTTCCACGTACAATCCGACAATAACATTTTTTTTTCCTTCTGGGCAACACAAGTGTCTACCTTTGGAGTGCGTGTATTATACATTTTCACCCAGACGTCTTAAATTGATACCTAAACGGTCGCTTTTTGTGTCCGGGTGGAAACCTTAAGAGGGAAGTTATTACACCATCAACATATGATGTTATTCGCTGAATAGACACACGCTATTGGCATTTCGTTCTAACAACATTACTCGGTTCTAACATGATCTTTTCTGATATTGTTTATAGACACAAATAAAATGATCGTTAAAAAAACACAGAAGCTAGTTACGAAATTGAGGGCAGCGTAGTAAAATGTAGTCTCATTTCAATTGCAAAACATATTGGGCTGATTATGTAGAAATAAGATTTCGATATACATATATCAAAACAAATCTTAGTCGTTATAATGAACTCCTGGGTTTATTCATATGTATCAGAACGACACATGGTATGCTATCAATGATCCTGTCTAATAAACGTAGGAATCAAAAAAGGATTTATGTTAATGAAAAACGTGCAAAAACGTAGAATAAAAAAACAAATAACATAATAAGTAGGAATTATTTTAAACACTTACCAAAGCAATATTATTTTACCAATAACTACTTAAATAAAACAGACTACTACTCAGCTTAGGGACGAATTACCTTTATGATATAAGTTTTAAAGATGTTTTTTTTTCTAAAAGGGAAAATGCTTTAATTTACACAATGGAAAAATCGCGTTTGGAACGGGTTCGTTTGCTTGGGATCGGATTAGAATGACAGCCTTTTTTAAAGGGCAGGAAATCCCTAATATGTGTCAATAATTATCAAGAGCAAATAATGTCATCATTCAGTCCTTCAACTGTCCTTTAGTAATGACTGAATTCATATTTGTCCTTAAAGGGACTGTAAACCACGAATGACGAAAAGAGAAAAGTTCTAAAATACCGTATTGTTTTACAATTATTAGTTTATATTGATTAAAATATCACGACTGGTATATTACATTACTTGAAAAAAGTTTATATTTTCAGAATATTTGGAAATAAAATTTCGCGATGTGAAATCGAAAGAACATCGCGCAAATAGGTGACATAACGATACACACACTATAAATAACGCAAGTAGATTGATCATTTTATATATAAAATATATACAATTCATTACGCATGCACAATTTGCATTCCTGGGTTAACCACGTGACGATGATGATCAATCTACTTGCGTTACTTATAGTAAACTGGTAGTTACCTGGTAGACATACCCAGTACAATTTATTACCGAATATACTGAAAATATGAAAACTTAACAACTTTTGTTTAAGTAATGTAATATACCAGTCGAGATATGTTAATCAATATAAACTAATATTCTAAAAAATACGGTATTTTAGAACTTTTCTTTTTTCGTCATTCGTGGTTTACAGTCCCTTTAACATGACACTGATACGTTAAGGAAAACCAATTTATATTGAAGTTGACTATGGAAACAGTCACACAGACCAATATTTATAACTATCGTCTCAAAGAAAGTTTATGTAAATATTGCTAAATATCTTTTGTTAATTTGTTGTGTGATTTAATATGTTTTTTGTAAACACAATTGTAGGGTGTCAGGTGTGCTTGATTGGTGCTTCTAGTGTATAAGGGAATTTATTTTCAGGCTGTCGAATGTTCCTAATGAATGTTCAGGGTAATAAACCTGACTGATAGAGACTTTGCTTAAACATTAATATAAATAAATACTCCATTTTCCGATATGAGTAAATTTTTAATGAAAAAGTTTGTATTTTATAAAATATAACAAATGGCGGCCACTAATGAAGAAATTCGTTTCATCCAAGAAGAATATCGAGTCACACCTGCCATTTCCTTACCTTAGATAATGTTAATTAGAATGTATTTCATGGATTAATAGAGATCGCAGGGGCTTACTAACAGTTTATTTGGCTATCGAATGTTTTGTTAGTTACAAAATTGCTATTACGTTTAGGGTTAGCGTAGTTTTGCATGTTCTAGGCAGAAAATACTGTAGACACCCTGATAGGACTAGGTTTAACTCGGCAAGAGGAAACAATACTTTGGAATAGCAGATTTAGTTATTTCAGAACTGCATAATAATAATAATTAGTTTGTACATATGAACCATTAAATCATGTATCTTTATGAACATACTTTTATTTCAATTTCAAGAGGAAACACTTAATTATTTTACCATATTTCTTGCTAAATCTCTTTTTCACAATATGTTTTTTGAGTTTATTGTTTTATATTTTAAAAACACTTTGTTTAAAAATCTTATATTTTACGAAACCATCTTTGAATGTCGAAAAGTAATTTAAAGGCATAAGGCACAATATGTTTTCTGCATATAAAGTTTCATTAATTGCACATTTAATACATTAGGAAATGTTTAAACAATACACATGTAATAAGAAAGTGTTTTTTCCTCATTTTTAATGCATTAATAAACTTAAGTGCGTTAAAAAAAAATTAATTTAGCATAAAATAACAATGTTTGAGTTCATTGTCAGTGTCTTAAAGTATAATTTCAATTGAATTAATACAATCATAAAAATGCAGGAAATAAAACATTCTTTATTTGTAATGTTTATTTACACGCCGGGTATGCGGATACTTTGATAACGAATGGTACTTCGATAACAGAGAACAACAAAAGCCAGGCGCGAGTGGTGAGTTCTTTAGCTTTTTTGCATTTATGTTCTGTTCATTTGGTTTTCAGACACGGAACATTTTTTGGTCGATTAATGGTTAAGCACTTCGTACTACGAAGAAAGAAATTCGCCGAAAAACGTAGGATTATATATAAACGGATAAAATTCCATCGATAATCAGCATGAATGGGATGATCAGTATATATTTTAACAAAATAAAAATACTCGCAAATAGATCAAGAACGTGCTTACTATATGAAATCAAAGATCAATATGTCCATTAATGTAACAACATGTTACATTTTAGTTTACTAACGTATTTGAGGACATATATGAGTCAGTATATAAAACAGTTGGATAAATTGCAAAGGACAACTAGTGTTCGTTCGAATGTACGATAATCTGATGTTACTATGTTTTGTAGTATGGATATGAGCTATGAGTTCCACAGGGGACAGGCTGTATATTACCAACCGCTCACATGACAAGCTCCTCACCCTGGCCAGTGATGGAACAGTCCTTGCTTCGTAAACAGACCAAGACCTACAAGACTCAGAGGCTATACATGTGACCCCTGGAGGCCAGGTGCTAGTCTGTGGACGTTTGTACAACACTATAATACAGGTGAAAAGTGAGGGGAGGAAGACGCTGGCCACTTTGATTACACAGAGTGATGGAGTGGACAGCCCATGGTCATTCTGCTACAGCAACACCAAAGCATCCATCTTTGTGGCAAAAGATAGGAACAACAACATCCTGGTGTTCAGAGTGGAATAGTGCGTTCATATATATATATATACAACAGTTGTTCTAAATAGTGATTAAAATTTCAATGACAGTATTGATGAGCATACGATCATAGTAGCCTGTGATGTTACACTTAAACATTTTCTGTGAAGTTGGAGCAAGAAATAATTTGTGTACACATATTGTAATATGATTTTCCAATTTGTTGCTTTTCTTTAAACGAAAGGACTAACTTGTAATTGTTTTGTGCTGCTAATAAATTGTCATCGTTGTCATAGCTAAATTGTTTATTATTGTAGCATTCGCTACTTTGGCAGCGGGAACCAGGCAGTTCGTGACGGGAACCGGACTGGCCGTTTCCCTTGTAGGCAGTTAATTGTATCTGCGGCCCCAATGCGTGCTCGCGGATATACGGGCAGTTCGAGAATAGCTTCAACGAGGTAAAGATGCCATTTGTTCTCAGAAGCTTATTTCAGATAATATACCAGGTTGTAAGTCCCTTAACCGGTAAAAAGGTGGCCCAATAACTTACCATTCGACCATAATATATAAGAATCATAAATTAACATGTTTAAATCAATTTACTAGGAGGATGTAGTCGTCACAAGAGTAGTCAAGGATGCAAGGCATCCTATCAGACAGGACCCATACAGAGCCCGACGAAGAAACAAGAGAGCTATTCAAACGCCGACTATTACCAAATTATAGAGCGCGTCTCGACGACGAATGAAAAGGAGTGAAACAACTACTGAGATCTTAACGTAGCGTTGAAAACCTGGCCGCAACGGGGCGGGACAGTTTTCCTTACATTGCTTTGATGAAACCTTTAAACACTATGTTGATCACATTCATTGTGAAATCTTCATGAAACTTGGACTGAACATGTGTCCCAATGAAAAACGGGGTCATGCGAGCTCACAACTAGGTCCCTTTATCAAATTAAAAAAACATGATTACAATCTTTAAGTCATTTTTAAATGCGATTGTCAAGAACCATTTTAATTACAGTTATCATAAAAGAGCGATCATCTTGTTGTATGTCTCCGTTTAAATATATAAAAAAAAATGTTATAATTGTTTGTATACCTTTGACAAACTTGACATATTCTGGAAAAATACTTTCAACTAAAAACTTTATATTCTTAATCATGTGAATGGTTATTATAGATTCACACTTCTCCGACCAGATATTCTTTAGGACAGCTTCACAGAAAGAAGGGTATACTGAAATCATTAATTTCCATCCACACTGTCTGCCTGTTCGTATTTCCATAGACCCAAATTTATAATTATCCAGAGACTTTATGTTACACTTTTCAACAAAAAAACATATCAACTTACATGTATTGTTCATCATGTTGTCAAATTGTGCATGTGCTTATTCTATAATCCGACGTAAAATATTGAAAAACGTATACATTCTATTCAAAGAAGACAGCGGAATGCGTATACAGGAGCTGACTGGGTTTAAGTGTGGTTAGATGGAACTGATTTCCAAAATGGCGTCGTTTTGATAATCGTCGCTAAGGAGTAACTTGTATTTTTACTCGGTAAGCCACTTGGTATTTATATTTCTTTAAAATAAGTACGCCTTTTCGGCTTACCGGTGTTTGAGCTTCTCTCGTTTTTTTTGTATCAAGATCGGAATAAAAAAGTTATTGAAGGAAAACCGTCCACAAATGTGTTGTTTACTTACGTAACCTTCGAGTAATATCATGTACTTATATCATTTTCTCTGATGATACCCATTATTTACGCATCTGTATTGTAAAATATAACAAAAATCACGATTATTTTATTTTCCCGACGCGGTTTTATCTAAACAAATCAATATATTGCCGAAATATATTGGTATAATACCCCCTTTCTGGAACTGACTTTCTTTAAGTACATTTAATGACCTGACTTTCAAATGAGATACAGCTCTTGCCTATGTTAAAGGGGTTGACACGAAATACTTGCATGTTATGTGGTGCACTACAAACGTGTTTTTTTTTATCACGTTACTAACTGTAGAAGTATAATAATGATGTACGAAAATCCTGATGACAAACTTAATCAGTGCACCTTTTTTCAAGAGATTGAGTTAAGGGGAGGCTGCTAAAGGATATAACAAATGTTTATTTCAGCAATAATTTAATTAATAGTATGTTGTATATGACGTGTCGACCTGATTCTGATATGAACTTTTGTTTAACCATTCTGTTTACCGTCTTTTAAGAAGATTCTAGTCCCAGAGAGTACCAACGTTCCGAAATAGCGACCGTCTGATTGTATCAGGATTTAAACTTGGTTCAATTATTTGTTTACCAGAGCACTAAGTGCTCAACGTAATCTAGTGTGATCACTTGATGTCATGCGTCATGCGGAATGCATCGTACACTTTAAGTTTGTTAGTTTGTTGCCAGTCTAGATGATACACATTTAGTATCTTCATACAACTTTGTCAGAATAATAACATTTGCACTATAAAGGTTCAAATTCGGGTCAGCTGAAGTCAAATATAAGGTCACCAGGTAAAAGCTTGGCACGGCCTTATTAACACGCCTCATGTTTTAATTAATAGTTATGAAAGTTAGTACCAAAGTTGTTTTGACTATATATATCATATAAGTAAAAATAACAACTTATGTCAAAAAATCAAATCCTCGGCAACACGAACTCGTCTCATATTTTTATGCCTTACTGATGTCTATTCCATCCCCAAATGAAGTATAAATGTTCGGGTTAAAAGACGTTATATTTTATAACAGTTACTAAACCAACATAATTCACTTGTGTTCTTCATCTGACAATGGATACTATATATACATATGGATGTAAGTTCTTATGTCCGAAATTGCAATACAGATAATTTGAGAACGTTTATAAGCAAATATTTTGAGATTGAAACTAAACTGGATAATATCTCTTCTTTTAAGCGTTTGTGTTAAAGTTATTGTTGTTATGTGTCGCTTTGCATTTTTAGCTACGACAATATACAATGGAGTAAACAACACGCAATATATGGAAGATACTTTTGTAGATATCAGTCAAGCAGACAGAAGTTTTGAAATGTAAATGCCAAAAGGAAATATGTCAGAAGAAACGTTTATTTTACCCACGAGAATATCAGAAAGATTCGCAAAATGGATGCAACGCCTCATGCATCATCTTGACAACAGCAGGGTTGGCTGGTTTTCTGTTTGAAAACATAAGTAAAGCGATACTACACCGCATACTTCTAGAAAACAATATTGATAAGGCCCATTTCCCACATAAACGTGGAGATTGCTCCCAATCAACATAAGGATTGTCTAAAATAATGTTCGGGTTTTAAACCTCTGGCGTTTTATCACGTACAAATCTCATGTATTTAAAATATTGTCTTTCGCCAAACATTTATATTGCATACAATGTTTCCTCTTAAAGCTAACTTATTATTGACAATGAACTTAAGTTTTTTTTCATACAACACTGACATAATTATTTAAAAACATGGATGTAAAATAATTTCAAAAACATTAAGATTATAAAATTGAACTTGAAAGAACCTAGTATTTGCCCGAAAAATAAAAACGGAACAAACGCACAAATACTACCAGCTTACGAGAGACAACTCTTTTCAACATGGCATTACAAACAGGTTTGCCTCCCTTATAAACACTGTAAAAATAATGTGTTTGCAGCAAACAAGTTTCCTCCACCGTTTTTTTCTCGATTACGTAATTTACCTAGACATGCGAAGTTATAAATTTTAATGAAAAGGCTTGTTAAAAACGTCATTTTAGCAAATAATCCCATATTATATTATATTGTCAAGTTGGTAAGGGAAACTTAAAACAATGCACCCGATAGCATAAATTATGATTCAGTGTATTTGGGTGTAAAGTTTATTAACTTTCCACAAAACATAAGCATTAATGAACTTTGGTTGTTAAACATTACTAGTAATTAGTGGATATTGGTCGAACACAAACTCTTATATCAAGTTAGAACATAAACTTATCCCATACATTTATAGATACAGAACGACAACGAAATCTGAAAGAACAACTCCAAGCACTAACACACCACGGTCTCGTGTTGCGACTTCGATATCACCCGCGTCATTTTGTATTTGGCCTTAATATTGATCATTCGTTGCGTAGTGGATATGGTGTTTGCCTAGAGACCGGGAGGTCACGGGTTCGATCCTCACTGTGGGAGCGTTCTTTAGAACACCACCAAAGACACCAATTACTGGTTCTACCCAGGAAATGGACTCGAGAGCGTTTCAAAAAGCATTCGGCTTTCGATGCAAGCGAGTTAAAATAAATAGGTTTAAACAAATGTTCCTCCACCGACTCATCATTCATGAGAATAGATCGCTGGGAAGGAAACAAACACTATTTTTAATTTTAGCACAACGCAACTTAATTTGCCAGTTTCGAGCCTGAAATGAATCGAATTAAAAATACCAGTGCTTGCGAAATATCTCATAATCTACGCGCAGTTTTACACGAAATCATGTTTACCATATAAGTGTCGGAAACACACACAAAAAACGTAAAATGCTAACTTTGTTCGATGTTCAAACACTCACAGTTAAATGAAACTTAACATTTATTATAAATAAAACATCTGCATGTGCACAATAAACGTCAATTTTTTCGCTGTCTATAGTAAAATCAGAAATACACATATATTATTTATTTGTTATAGCAGCTTATTCTCCATCTCATGTTTTTACCGTTATTTGAAAGACAATTGATCAAAACCACGTCAAAAAAGATTGTATTGGAAGCCATCAAAACCCTTGATAAGCCACGTCCAGAAGTATTTTAATGCTCCCCGAAAATATTCGGGGAGCATATAGTTGCCACTTTGTCCCTCCTACCTTCCTTCCTTACTTCCGTCACTCTTTTGTTACAGTCTCTCATAGAGCATTCAATATTTTACAGATCTCTTATATATTTGACATGTAGGTACCTAGCATGGACCTTTACCTTTTGATGAGGTTTGAGGTCACTGGGGTCAAGGTCAAGGTCACCGAGGCTAATAATAGATTTTCTCAAGGTCACACTTTTTTCCCCACACAATTTACCCATATATCGACAAAGAAACATCGGGGAGCATCCATCAGTTTTATTGATATCCTTGTTAATCATATTCTTAAACTCGCTGACATAACAAAAAGCATTCTTATCTTTGTAAAATTTCTCATTTACAACGCAGATTGTCGGTCAAATACACAACTCTTTTTCGTTCTGTTGCGGTGCTATTAAAGCTTTTGGGCTCATGTCCTTGTGATTTAATTCAAACACATGAGAACTCCAATTCGTTGTTTATTGGCCTATAAGCAACCTATAAGCAAGGACATCCGAGAAAAAAATGCGCATCCAGACTTTTGGGAAATAACAGCGATACTTATTAGAAATATTGCACATAATCCATCAAGCTTCATCTGTTTTTTACAAAGCTGATTCCCAGATTTAAACCGAAGTTATTTATTGTGAAACTCTTTTAACTGCTAAATGGACAAGCATATCAATTTCCAGTCGATGCTTGGTATAACAAACCATTCTATTTTGTTCAATAGAACCTTCATTAATATTCAGGAAGTGTGCAGACAAACAGTAACAAAGGTTTTGTTTTTCTAAAAAAAAGTCTCACAGTGTATTCGGTGTAACCCAAAACTTATGTCTTCCCGGTGTGTTGTGAATTAATTATGAAAAGTAGCCTGATATGTTTCAATGATTCAGTTCAAATGTAAGTTAATGGCATTTTCTCAATCAGAACAGGCTAATCAGCGACTTCACTTTCTGTCAAAGCAGGATTTTGCTAAGAAGAGGCTTCCTTTATGCGAAAAGTACCATACAAGTGGAAAGTGTCGTCCCTGATTAGCTTGTATGCATTGCATTCCTTAAGCCCCAGTTTCCCAGAGCGAGGCTCATATCTATTTCCGAAAATAAAGTTGTTCATCTAAGTACTATTTTGTTTTATCTTTAATTGTGTTCTATCTTTAAAGTGCACCTTTGTTTCTACTGATACACTTTTGTTGTATCTAGTACTGTAACAGTCATTATAGAATGATTCATTTCTTTTGCAGTAATTTTTGCAGTAATTGTTGCAGACAAAACTAGACTCCTTTAAATTGTAAACAAATCCCAGTAAGTGTATACATGTATAATTATACAATCGTTATCAACATATACATATATTATATGTTATATATTTAATGAAAACAAAATTAAATTGATGTAGTTTGGGACTGGGAAAAGCTGAAACGTTTTAACGAATTTTATCATCAGTACATTTCTACCAAATGTGTTTTTTTGATTTAAGGAGATGTTGAACATCTGTAATTTAAGATTTCAAGCATGTTATACACCCGTTCATATTCGAATCATACAATGAAATTTGGAGCTCTTTCACATTATCATAGACTTGAAGTGCCAAAGATATGGTTGCAAAACACATGTTAAAAAGTATGGTTATACTTTAACAGATAACAACAATATGAGAGTCGCTCTAGGAAAACCAGGCTTAATGCATGTGCGTAATGTCGTCGCAGATAAGCCTGTGCAGTCTGCACAGGCTAATCAGCGACAACAGTTTCCGCCTCAACTGGATTTTCGTTTTGAAGAGACTTCCTTTAAACGAAAAAATTCATGAATGCAAAAATTGTAAATCCTGATGCAAACTGCATAAGCTAATCTGGGACAAATATTTACGCACATGCATTAAGCCCCGTTTTCACAGAGCAAGGTTCATATCAAATGTAGATCTCAAAACAATACGTTTGAATTTTGAGCAAACAAGGCATTTTTTGCACGATAACATGCAATTAATATGATTGAACAATAATTAGGCATCATTCTCTACTTGTAGGTTGCAAACATTTTTTTTTATAGTAACTGTAATAAAGTGTGCAAATTACAAACATAGACATTCTTTAGTTTTGGATTGGACTACTTATTTAAAGGGACTGTAAACCACGTATTTTTTACAAATTGATTAAAATATCACGACTGGTATATAAAATTACTTGAAAAAAGTTTTTTTTTTTAATTTTTACTTTATGTTTTTATTTATTTATTTTTACTGGGTATGTCTACCAGGTAACTACCAGTTAACTATAAATAACGCAAGTAGATAAATCATCATCGCCACGTGGTAAACCCAGGAATGCAAATCGTGCATGCGTATTGAATTGTATATATTTTATTTATAAAAATGTTCAATCTACTTGCGTTATTTATAGTGTGTATATTGTTATGTCACCTATTTTCGCGATGTACTTTCGATTTCACATCGCGAAATTTTATTACCGAATATACTGAAAATATGAACTTTTTTCAAGTAATGTAATATACCAGCCGTGATATTTTAATCAATATAAACTAATAATTGTAAAAACATACGGTATTTTATAACTTTTATTTTTTTCGTCGTTTGTGGTTTACACTCCCTTTAAATCAATGTTGGGACATATGACTTGTATTACTTACAAACACCAAGCTCAAATGATCATAAACTTGATCTGCTGGAGGTTAAATTATACATCCGCTTTTAAATATGTAACTTAAATACTTATGGATAATAAACAAATGAGCCGCGCTCTGGGAAAACGGGGTTTAATGCATGTGCGTAAAGTGGTGTCCGCGTAAAGCGAACTGCACATGCTAATCTGGGAAGAAACTTTACGCATATGCATAAAGCCCCGTTTTCCCAGAGCGCAGCTTAAATGTAATTTATTCAGAGTTGTTTACAAATGTTTGGAATAACACTAAAACAACCTTTTAAGACAAAAACAACAACTCTAAACCACAATGTAGTGGTTTTAACAAGCTTTGCATACATTACATATTTGTCTTATCTCTCAATACCAAAAGGATAAATGTGTCACAAGCAATGTATTCAATATCTCAACAAAACAAGCAATTGTCTGTCAAGTAAGCACAAGATGTCCACTCGGATACTTTCAGTGCTTGTACTTAACAGCGGAAATACATTGTCAAGCATTTTGTTATTGTAAGTAGAATATAACAACGAATACTCCATTCAAATTTCTGCAAAAGAAAAACTACTTACAGCTGTAAAAGGAAGAGCATATGAGTGTATCATTTCATAAGAATGAGCTTTGAGCCGTTCCCCACTCTGAAGTTCACTTTTTATTACTATAACACTACTATAATTACACATTTTTAAACATACAACACGTATAATAATGAACATTATGAACTTAAAGAATCATGTGGCAAGTTATTTTATACTTAAGGCTCATCGACAATACCGCTATTTATGGTATTGGTTTGGGCAGAATGTCCTTAGAAACTTTAAACCTCTAACTACGGAATACCGTTAGGGTCATCGTGGTTACACATTAAAATCCAGAGGGCGAGAATGCGAGAACGCGAGAGTACGATGACGAGAATGCGATAATACGATGACGACAGCGCGACAATACGATGGCGAGAATGCGAGAACGCGATGGCGAGAATGCGAGAACGCGATAGTACGATGACGACAATGCGACAGTGCGACAATACGATGGCTACAGTGCGAAAGTACGATGGCGACAATGCGATAGTCATATCGTACTGTCGCCATCGTATCATCGCATTCTCGCCATCGCGTTCTCGCATACTCGCCATCGTTTTGTCGCTTCGGCGTCATCGTATTGTCGCATTCTCGTCATCGTACTCTCGCGTTTTCGCATTCTCGCCATCGCGTTCTCGCATTCTCGCCATCGTATTGTCGCACTGTCGTCATCGTATTGTCGCATTATCGTCATCGTACTCTCGCGTTCTCGCATTCTCGCCCTCTGGATTGTAATGTGTAACCACGATGACCCTTACGGTATTCCGTATCAAACAGTGCGTTTATTTACGAAGCATTTAAGTTATAGAAGCCATTTATGGTCAATACAATTCCCATGAAAAATCGCATATCACCATATTTGATCTCTCCTGATTAAGCCAACGAATACGAAATTGATAAAAAAAATACAACATTTAGGATATTAACAACAAGAGAGCCATGGGCCATAAGGCGCTCACCTGAGCAACAAAGGAACTAAACTATTCTGACTTGTGAATGTGACTTCGAGATGTTAAAACGCCTTTTCTTTCGTTTTGCCTAGGGACTTTTTTTTATATCTCAGATAACTCAGTTGCAAACTCGGCCGAGATTTCTTTATGACAAAATTAAAGTTCTGACAAACTTTCATGAAAATTGGACTTTAATGTGACTTCTAGAGTTGTTCAATAGACCAGAACCATTTTCGAACTCGGCCTAGATATCATTTGAACCAATGTTTTGACCAAATCTCACGAAGATTGGACCAAAAATGGGACTTCTAGAGTGTTAATAAGCTTTTACTAAAGCCATATTAGGCAAACTGCCCCGCCTCCCTGGTCACAATGTTTTTCAACGAACCGGAACCATTATAAAACTCAGACAAGATATCATGAGTACACATATTCTGACAGATTTTCATAAATATTTAATAATAAATATGACTTCTGGAGTGTAAACAAGTTTTTACAATGGCCATATATTGAAAACTGCCCCGCCCCCCTGGCGGCCCTGTTTTTCAACGGATCGGAACCATTTAAAACTCAGCCGCGCTATCATACAACTAAATGTTCTGATCAAGTTTCATGTACTATACATGTGACTTCTAGAGTCAAGTTTCACTATTGTCATACAAGCAAATCTGCCCGCCGTCATGACGGCCATGTTTTGCACCGAAACGGAGCCTTTTTCAAACTCAGCTGAAATATTATTTAGGCACATGTTCTGACCAAGTTTCATGAAGATTGAGAAATAAATAACTTCTAGAGTGTAAACAAGCATTTTGCTTTTGTTTTACATACTGACCTAGTTTTTAATTTTACTTGATCCAGTTTCAAACCCGCCTAAGATATTATTGGGACGAATCTTTTGACTAAGTTTCATGAAGATCGGACAATTAATGTGGCCTCTAGAGTGTTAACAAGGCAAATTTTCACGACGCGCGACGGACGACGCACGACGGACAAAGGTGATCACAAAAGCTCAACAAAAGCTCACCATGATCACATTGTGCTCATTTGAGCTAAAAACACCTTGCCATGGATGTTATAGTGCGTCTTTCAAAACGCTTTACAAGACAGAAATCAAAGCAGGCAAAACAAAACAGTTCATTCTGATGTATTAGTATAACACACCGACCATTGTGTTAATATAAACCCTGCCTGCACACATGCCNGGGGGGTAATACAGTTACATATTTTTTCTCAGTAAATAGAGAAAATAAATGTTTTCACGAGCGCTTGCGCGATTTAAAAAGGTGTATCATTTTGATTTACGTGAAGATATTTTATGGTATTATCTCGAAAGCAAAAAGTTTTCTTTTTAGTTAATAGCTTTGATGATTCTTTTAATGTTACTGACTTCTGAGACGTTTTATACCATTTTCTCAGAGAAGCATATTACCCGGTAATCGGGTTAACATATCCATATTCCTGCGCCATATTCAATAACAATAAATGCACCGTGGATTATAATAATAATTTGAAGGGGCTGCTTTTGGCCCTACAAATAGTAAATATTACTAGGTCGGTCATGTTTTTAGCTGTCTTGAATCGAGCAGACACAATGCATTTATTTACCTTTTCAGTACGGTATCGGCTTAGAAAAGTTCACCAACGGTGACAGCCCCTTGAGGCATTGATTGATAGTCTCCGATATTAGCTCAATATGACTGAAAAAGAGCCCATGCCATGTAGATTAAATATATTGCCTCTTTTTTCTGTATTTAAGGCCACTTTAGAAGTAAATTGACTTGTTAAACTGAATGAAACAATGTTATTACAAATGAGACATTTGATTAATTTGATGTTTACGTTTTTCGAGCACAAAAGAATAAATAAATTAAATATCGGATATTTCCTTAGTAACAGGACGATTCTAGAAAGGCACTCTAGCAACCTGCTTTTTTCATATATTTCCTATCAATCTGTTTCAGTCATCATTTTGATAGGAAAACATAATGTTTCAAAGGGAATATTTGTTGTAAATAATAGGTATTTACACAACATTTGAGCAACTTTTTGATAGATAGATAGGTGTTTATTTCAATCGAATACGCCATATGATGCACACGAGGACAACATATTTTCACAAGAAATAAACAAAAGCAAACCAACGCAAAATGCAACAAAAACACACACGCTCGCACGCACACACGCATGAATACACACACAAACACACACGAACACACACACGCACTCCCATACACACACTCACAAGTAAAAAAACCCATACATAAACGTACATAAACACAACTTTTTTTAAATCATGACAAAAGAGGAAAGCTCATAGTGAATGAGAAATAATAATAATCGACAAATTCCTTAAATAGCAATAATAATCATCTAATTCCTTAAATGAAACATAATAAACAGAAGCGATCAACATATAGTTACCGATCAGTAAGTCAAATCGAGACCAAATATAGAACTTATTCGGTAATTAGAACAAAGAGGATGTCATCAAATTACATAGCAACAGAGATATAATACTTACGATACACATATTATAATCATATACGTTTACCAAAATTATACTTTGTTTTCAAACGAAATCTAAAATTTACACAATTTGATCCAAAAAACAGCATCTATGTAATATAATTTATTGAATTAATATACCTTAAACAAGTTTCATTGGAGATATTTAATTATGTCCAAAATATGGAGTTATAATTTATTGGAATTGATGAAACCATAAGAAAGAAAAGGCATTTAAAAAGGTGTTTTTACTATTAAATACTGAAATATATTAAGCATATGTCAGCACTTAAGGTACTATTAGAATTTGCTGCTATTTATTTTCACTTCGTTTTTATTTACTTCTGTTCTATAGTGACAAGTAACTGGAGTCACAACATCCAATAAATGTAAAAAGTATATCCTAGTGGGTGAGACAAATATTTCTGATCATTTCTCAAGTAAGTTTTTGATATAAAATCAAATGACATTTAATAAACATATGGTGCACATAACTGAAAGGATCACACTCGTGGCATTTTAGTAGTGTGCTTAAAAACTTGGTTAAACAAGAATTCAGAGACTTCAATATGATGAAATACTGACCGTATTTTTAAAAACGATTTTTCAAATATGACAATCTTGCAGGGTTGGTAGCAGTGATTAAAATAAATATGTAGAGCTTGATCACCCGCCGTGTTGGACATTCACATTTCCACGTCGACGTGTAATGTTATCGTATTTGAAGTTAAACAATTTCTAACAGTTGCGATAATTTAGGTCTCAGCTTTTGACTAGCAAGGTTTCAGACCGACAATGGGATTTATTGTCCGATACTAATCAATAGTGCAAAAAATGTTTCGATTATTTTTACCAAGGTAAGAAAGATATCTACACAGTTGAAACGATTATCACATACTACAGAAGTGAAGCGTTTTGTCCTCTATTAAAAAGTAAGGCTATACATATTGATACACGAAAATTATAATTAGCATTAAGAGATTTTTATAAATAATTTGGTGCTGTATATAGACACGGTTAACAACTATCGGTCTCCACTTGTATGAAAATTTGCTATTGATTATTATATAACACATGTAAGCTAGAAGTTTACAAGATTTTTAAGTCGATTTTTACAAGAACTATTTTTGCAAAAGTGTATGGTTATTCTAACATGTTTAATGTTCAGGGTATTCGGCATGTCAGTTCATGGTTTGTGGTAATCAGTCAAATGCTATCAGATCAACACATTTATAAATTGCACAGCCGGAATTCTGACAAATGAAGGGGTCCTAATATTCTGAATCCTTCATAAAGACTTACTGCAACATGCGTTGGAATTCCACTAGATCTTTGAAGTTTTCCTTGGATCATAGCAATTGCATACAATGTCTCTTCCTTCCTATCAGTGACACATACCATGGCACCACTGTCACCTTCTTTGCAGAACGACACACCCTCGTTGCGATCATGTATTGTTATCAGCAATCCATTCTTCGTTTGTAAATCGACAGCAGATATTGTTCCTAAACCCGGAGACGTTGCCGCTCCCCATATGTAGACGTTATCTCCTTCACTAATGTGTTCTTCTGTAACACATAGTGTGCCATACATCTGTACTCCTATCTCTGTTTTAAATCGACCGTCACACTGGTGAATAAAACCTTCATAAATATCGATTGGAACTATATCAAGCAAAGGGTCATTGTGAATGTCGCTAATTTCTCCAATTTCAAATGATCCACTTTTATTACACACTCGTACGCGCTCGTTCCCTATTACTGTTGCTACGTGTCGTGAGATAAGCGCAACAAGCGTTCCTTGAGGATTCGGATTGGGAAATTTCAGCGCAAACCCTCCCAATGTTGCAAATCGTTGAGTTATTCCTGTTTTTGAAACCATGTCCCCACTGGAGATGAGAGGTGTGATTGTTCCTTGTAAACAAATGGCGTTTACCTTTTTGTTTTGGAGATACAGGTTAACTCTATTTATGGTCGCACCGCTGTCTTCAGTGTTTTCAATTATGACTTCAAGAAGCCCAATATTCTTAGAGCAACCAACAACCCCTTTTATTTCAAGAAGCCCTTTGATCACCTACAATAACATAAATACATACATGTTGTATTCGCATATAATACATAAAGTAATATGCAGTGAAAACATAAAAACTTTACCTTTTTGAATGATTAGTATTATTTTAAACTAGAGCTTTGTCACAAAATACTCCAGCACCCCTTCGTTTTAGGCAGAACAGCCATACCCATGGATAGGTTCAAGGGTATAAACTCCGATGTAGATGACTGCATGGGAAACAAATTGCCTAACACATCTGAACGTGATGGTTATGAAACATTAAGACTTTCATTACAAACTCTTGAGAAATGTAGAAGTAGTTCGCTCCACAAGCAGGACATGTTATAATTCTGCCATAAAAAGTGCTAAGTTAATCGGTTCATTATAAATAAATGAAACTCCAGAAGGTACAGCAGTATTGCATTTCTATCATACACACCTTCGTGGTCCTTTATTTATGGCAAGGAACCAATTGCCAAAACAGTACAGTACGGCACAAAACGAATCAACATATACGCATAGTAGAATAACTTTATTTATTAATAACTCAAGAACGTGTTGATTACTGGGCATGAATGCTTCTTGCACATCTTCATTCCATCTTGATGACATATTTTTAGTTTTAATTATATAGTTTGAGCAATGTAGAAGTATTTTGCTCTAAACACTTTTATTATATGCATAAAATGGCTAGGTTTTATGACTAATAACTCAGTATGGATCACTGGACATACAAATGTGTCTTGCACATGAACACTTTATGATGATAATATATTTCTAGTTTTAATGCAATAGCCTGAAAAATGAAGAAAAAGTTCGCTCCACAAATCATATCAGTGTGTGTTTACTTTTCCTTAACTGGGTATTTTCGCTGGCTCATAACTCAGGAACGTGTTGATTACTGAACATAAACAGGATGTCTTGCACATATACACTAAATGGGATGACATATTTCAAGTTTCGATTCAATAGCTTGAGAAATGTAAAATACATTTGCTATACAAGCTAAGAAACTTATCCATACAAATATGTTAATTCAAGGACACATTACCTAGGAACGTGTGATTCACTGGGCAAGGAGAAGGTGTCTTCAACATATACACATCACGGTGAAGAAATTTGCAAGTTTCAATTCATTTGCTTGATAAATGTAGAAGTACGTCAATGCACAAACTAATAACATTTTAAGTGGACTGACTGACAAACCGACAAACCATCCGTCGGCGTACCTCCTATACGCACTTATAAACTTCTTTTTAACAAATCAAGTGTAAAGAACACTGACAATTTAATTTCTACATACATCATCAATATTTTTAGGATATTGATACGAAATCTCTGGAATGGCTGGTCTTTCAGTTTTCGGTACTTCACTTCTTTTGTATGCTGTCCGTGCATACTTATAAATACTTTGTAATGTACTTTCTTTTTCCATATCTGAAAAACATATATAACACCTTGAATATGAAGACATACTTTGACATGTACTTTCTTGCTCAATAATTGGAAATTATTTACAACAAACATTAAAAACACACATCTGAACAATTTACATAATAATTATTTAATAAAACAAATCTACCAGTAAGAGCAATTACCAATAACATAATTTCTTGTAATTGTGAAGTTGAACGACTTTCATGTGAAATGAATATGAACAGAATAAGGTTTCAAAACAAATGCAAATCCGTGATTGCCATATTTCGTTGTTCTTCAATTTTATCGAACAAACAATCATGACGATTAACTCTATGCAAATGGGATAGGGATAACACGATTAATTGCAAAAGGTCTTGGTTTAGTGAAGCTTTTCCCGAGAAAAATATATCCAAGATGACCGCCAGAGCCGACATTATTACAGTGTAGAATAGAATATCAGGGTAAATTCTGCTTTATATTTATATACAGATGAGTATGAAATTTAGCAACAGTTTTGATAACAATTAAAAGGTTTGAACAGTGCAATTGTATTTGTTGTTTTATATTTGTTACATAATTATGTGGAATCAAAGGCAGTGTAAATTTTTTAAACAAGTACCAAAAAAACGAGAATCGATAAAGACCAATTTACATGTTTAGAGATTTACAAATAAAACAAGTAATAAAGTCCTAAAAAAATTAATCGTACGTTCCGCAATTTGACCGACCCATATATCCATATTTTGAATTCGGTGTCAAAATAATTTCATTATGTAAATTTTACGTTTAAACTGAAACCAATTGACAATCACAATCACCTGCCTGATTGAGTTTAACAGTAAGACATATTTAATTTATATTTACAAAGTCTTATTTCAATAACGATCTTGTTTGTATATTCAATACAATAATAAGTATGTTACGTCAAGTAAAATGTCAATTATACCACTCACTAGGCCCTTGGCAGACGAGAAGTAGGGGCGCTATAATTATGTTCACTGATACATGTTATCGTATGTACGGGGACGCGTTTATATGGGTGGGGGCGTTCATAAAGATAAAGACAGTATTTAATACATTCCCAAAATTCACAAAGCGAAGTCATCGTTACAGGCCATAATACATCCGGATATAATATTCTGGATTCTTTAAAACTTAATATCTGTATTCAGCACAAAACATTGTATGTCTTCTATGGCATTGTTAAAGGGCTGTACAAAAATGACAATGGTAAACACACAAACTCAGTATTTTGAGAAGGAGCCCCATGCATAGTGAATTCACATAATTTCAAAAAATAAATCACCTGGACTTCATTCGTGACCTTGATCTTGACCTACGCGCTATACATTTTTTTAGATCCACTAAAATGTTAGGCAGTAATGTTCCCCATACATCCGGATTTAACCTTTGAACTTAAAGTGTGTACATGCTACCGAAACATCGTCATGACACGAAAACAATACACAATAGAGCTATGGACCAGAAACTAACAGCAACTTTCTTTATATCTTTATTATGAATAGTCACACACGTTTAAGTGTCAAATCTGACTTTGACCTGTAAGGAAGGGACATGGTTGAAACCATGTAAATATATAATAACCATTAATCACAATTCTTTTTAATGCAATTTATAATGCATAATAAATTATGTGCCGGGCATGAAGGTGTACGTTCACTAAATAAAATAAGCAATATGCAAAAATGTGTGTCTGCAGTGACCTTGACTTTCCAACGAGCGACATGATTTTGCACATGATATACTGATCATTTGTACCATGTGGCAGAAAGGAAATATGGACAGATCAACTAAGTAACCAACAAAAAGGAACATTCCAATATGCATTATACAACGATGTAGGGTAACATAAGAAGAAACTGGACAAATATCAACGAGAAGCATGGAGGGGTAAATACATTCAAAATACAAGAGGTTAATAACGCTGTGAATTACATTATAATATTAATGAAATATTTTATATTCAGCATGAAATATAGAAAACAAACACCTACAATGAACTGTTTTATAAACTTCTTAAAACTGAAGATTCAAATTGAAAAAGAAATAGCCCTCAACAATGATACACTTTATACGTTTGAACAAAAATGGAAACACATTAAACTCTCATAACAAGTCCAGTTTGCTTTCTACCCACTTTATGCAACTCATCTTTATCCACAATTATTCTGTGGTTTGTTTTTTTTAAACACCTATCACAAACAAACAAAGGAATACATACATATAAACTATTTACTGCTTTTTTTTAATCAAAAGAAAGCCACAAGGCCAAAAAGTATATATTAGCATATCTTGTATAACATGTTTTTTGAACATTATTGCTGCTTTACGGTATTAGTTTGTTTTATGACCATGTACATGTATACATTGTATGTCTTATATTGAATAAAAAAAAGAGAAGCATGGAAGTTATCCGCGACTAAATTCCTTGTTACGGAGATTACTAATATTAAGTTAAAAACATTCCAGGTATTAACAGAAATGAAACAAAAAGTTATGACCTTTTATCTCTTTTTATTACATTTGATATGTCACTAAGAAACATTATCTTCTCAGGTTCTTAAATAAACTAATTTCAAAATGACCCCAGGTATTAAAACATTTAAAAGCAAAAAGAAACATTCTTTACATATCGTATTGAAATATAACATAAGTTGTTCACTAATAAACATAGAAATTATAATTGACACATTGTCTGGTCTTCGGGAATTTTTATTTGTTGGATAAGTATAATACATTCGGATATAATATTCTGGATTCTCCCAGGTTTAAAAAAAAGTAAATGACCCGAAATGAAAACTCCTTAAATTCTCAGAGGAGAAATTATTGTTAAAACCTGATATTATTTCGTTTAAGGCAAGTGAGCAAAGCCATTAAAATAAAGGTCAATACGTACATAAAAAATATTAAGATACAATAAGAAGTAGAACTAAGGTCACCGTCTTGGAAAACACTGCAAAGCATTAGGTGCTTAACCGGTTTGATGGCTAGTCTTACTTCGCACTTAGCACACAATTAATTACAAAACATCTTTGAGTAAATAAACATTAGCCTTTCAGCAGCGCATTAAAATATAATAATATTTTGATTAAATTGCAATTTAATGTATACGTGGTTAGGAAACCCCAAAGCAACATGATTCTATCTTTGTAAGGCATTGATTCACAAATATTTAATGAATAGAAGTTTGTGGTCAAGCTCACCTGACAAATTAGTTGAAGGTCCATGTTTGTTAACACAGTTTTTCACCAGTTGTTTTAACACTGCAAATATGGCTCGTTCTAGAAGATCATCTGCCGCTTCAAATGTGCCCGATATCGTCGTCATGCTTTGAAACACACCCCAGTCTGGTGCAATGTGTGTTGTATCTGGTTCATCGACAACCAAAAGCACACATAAGCCAGTAATTTCTTTATTTAGGCTGCTTATCCATTTTTTAATTGAGACATACTGATCCTTGTCAACAGCCACCAAAGCAGGAAAGGAAATATTTTGCTTTTTCCGGCTGAATATTTTTACATGCCTTAGCTGCTCGGGTTTTGTGCTAGATGCCTTGATCTTGTCCATTAAAAAAGACGTGGTGTAGAGCTGAATACATCGTTGAAATACAATTTGGCTCTGGGTCTCATTAAAAACAGGATTGTCAAAGATGCCTTTTCCTCTGGTTACAATGCCCTGCAGAGCTCCACAACCATGTCTGAACGCTGGGAAAACGGCACTTCCACATTCTGCCATGATGTCAATGTTTACTGCAATTAGGTAAATCATTATCTGTAAAAATAAAAATAGATAATTATACTAATCATCGTCAATCATGTACAATACCTAAAACGCAGTTTGACCTCAAGATCCTATAAATATTCACTCGATAATAAAATAACAAGAAGGCAAACATGCCCTGATGCACTCTCCTGAGACTTGAAAATCAAATTATTTTTTATTAATCTGATCTGCAATGGAACAAATTTTCCGCCCAGGATTAAACATGTGACTGAAAATAAGACAAAATTGAAGGCTTTGGATTGGTCAGAAGTTTTAAAATCATGACATGAACGTCTGGTACACAAACTTTAATGTCTTGCCAAACAAACTGCTTCTCCTCGTGGCAGCCAAGTATTTTATCTTAAAATGTTTAAACTCTCCCGAGAAATTGATGATAATTTTATAATATATTTATTATAAAAAATGTGACACTAAGCAATATCCGACAAATCCCAACCACAGTTTAAATGTGTCTAAGGTTTCTTGTTAGCTGAAATCATCTGAATATCCAGGGATTGGATGCTTTGACATCTACCATAATGGTAGCTATCCGTTTCTTACAAATACAAATTCAATTTTTTGCAAAGAAATTAATATATTACACATGCAAAGAGAAGTACTAGTCAGAAATTTAGTTTAATAATGGACAGACGTTGTACATTGATTCATATGGTAGTCGATTCTTAATAACTCTCCTGACTTCCTTCTGATTTTCTGATATTGACTATTACACTTACGTATCTACGTCTTGAGGATTAGAAACCGTCTCCCAATGCTGTTCGCTACAGTGTAACTCAATGAAAATTATTGCAGGAAGTTCAAATGATCAAATAAATCAGATTATTCATTGACATGCATATACAATTCTCCAATGTATTTACGGTTGAGTGGAGCATATAGATATAGGGCCGAATCAGGACAAGTTAAAATAAACCTTGATAAACGATGCAACGAAGATCATATACGACAAACTGTGAGTTGTTAATGTGATTATATGGGAGAATATGAGTGAAACACATTCATGCGTACACGTACTCAAACATAGACAGACAATGTGTAAAGAGCATATTTTCAAAGCAACATTTTATACTTACGCTGTTCAAACAATCTTGTAATGTCTCCCTTTGTTGACACCTCATCCTTTGACCTTCTCTCCAGATGTGGTTCCTGAAAGAAGAACAATGAATAATTGGGTATATATTCAATATAGTTCACAAATGCATGCACTGTTTAAACAAGGCTCATTAATAGTGTTCACAAACATATTGTTTTAGTTGCAAGATTGCAATGAATGAATATCTTTGACAAGATGTTGCCCAATTATTCAATGTATTGGAAATTAACAGAACAAAAAGCTCATTGGTATATTTTGAAGTGCTTTATTTTGACAAATAAAGTTGATGTTTGACTTGATATTTCAGAAATCAACGTGTCGTATGAGCGAAAAATACCTACACGTATATTATGCAAAACGTGTGCCAAGCTTTTTAAAAACCGTTAAAACTTGAAATTTGGGTAAGATGGCACCAACAGTTTGACAAGTGAATAACATATAGCATATTAAGACAGTGGGGGACAATAAATACACAATAAATTAGGTTCACAAATGTGTGATTTTTTTATTAACTGCATAGTCCTACCAGACACAGACCAAGCGGTCACGTCAATCTCAATTCACTCAGACGAAAATTACTCACTTTAACAGTTTAACATTCACCTGCCGTAAGCGGACAGCGGCCACTTTATTCACTAAAATTCGTTTTTTTCTTCATCTGTGTTAAGCGGTCAAATGGCAGTCAATTCAAGGTGTTTATTCCTTTGATATAATAAATGCGATCCTCTGTGGGAAAACAATTAAAGGGTGTTGTGAATGTTTGTTTTACTGGGATAATTATGGGGAACTCTTCATAATAAAATATAAATGTATCAGAGTATATAATACGGTTTGATAATAAGCGCTTCTTAAATGATTGTTAAATAATAAATAGTACTATACAAGGTTAAGGTAGTAATTACATAATTAAATATGGATTAAAAAAATATCATTTTCGGATCATTCTGTCATTCAGAATCTTATATCATCCTGAAGAAGATCAGCGCATTTGTGTTGTATGATAGGATCTATTGAGATTGTTTTGATTGAGAGAGATTGTTTTAAACATCTATGTTATAAAACATTTTATATATTTAAGATAATATTAGCTAAAATTGTTGTTGTTTGAATACAAATGATGTGTGTGCGATGTTTGTGTACACAGTAAAAAGAGAAGGTTTTCTAAGCTTTAGGTGTTGTGTCTTTGAATGAGTCTTTGTCGTGTCTTTGAATGATATTATCAGCTGACCAGCCATCTAAAAAGTGGTCACCTGACTATAGCAGCCACCTGCCTACAGCAGCCATGTTGACAACTTCCCTTTACTGGCTGCTGAAAACAGGTTGGTCTATAAATTTGTTTTAAAACAAAAAAAAATGCAAAAAAAAACAACATTTTATAAAAGCATTAACACGTTTACTTTGAGTTACCTTGGTTACCAAAGTTGTTTTCTGTTTCAGCGTGCCAGATGTTCTCTCCAACGGCTCTTGCAGCTGCTGAGCTCTCTGGAATTTGGAAAAGGTATCATTGTAAACCAATGTCAACCAGTTATCACGTTCCAATAAAAACAAACTACAGATTCACATGCTTTGTATATAATGCGCTTGGTCTGTAGTTAATTGACTTCCACTTTGTAATGTACAATCATGACACCAATCAGACTGTGAATAAAGAAAATGCCATGTAAAGTGCATACAAATTAAAGGTTATTGTCTCAGAGAATATTTTATCCCAGTCGAACATTGCTGTCTTAATAAAAAGAAAATAACAACAAAAATGATTATCACTTCTACTCTTGATAAAGCGTGAGGAGCTTTATGCAAGTAGAACAAAATCTAAATAAGAAGTTGACAGACAAGAATTTCGCACAAACCAACAAAACAATTTTTGTAACTCCAGAAAACACCCCACCCTTCAAACTTTGTGTTGTGAAAATTAAAAGTTTAGAGACAATAACTTGTTTTATTCAATCTTTATAATCAGCAGACAAATAGGGGTTTTCTTACATAAACAGACGTCCCATCCACAGAGAACACACGGTTTAAAAAATTCTTTTTCAAATATGTTTCACACTGTTTTATTTTTTCATGGCATTTTTTACTAGCTATAAAAGAGAGTTCCGGCTTTTTCTGTACTTTCTGTATGGCTAAATGGAGATGTAACAATTCACCGCGAAGCCTAATGCAGCTGTTTCTCCCACTGATGAGAATAGCTTGTTTAGCGTGCAACTCTTTTTTCTTTTCCTTAACTGTGCTTTTCTCAAAATCGGCTAATAAAGACGTAGTTATCTCACGCATTTCATTGACAGTGTATTGTTCATGCTCATTTGTTGCAATCACTGTTCTGTTTTCAAATTGAATTAAACACGATGTTATATTCAGACGCATGCCATCCACCATAAGCTTCTCATATTCATTGTACGAAAGCTTTAGAGACTCCATCCTGTTCTCCTGGTAGGTCTGAAACTGTTTCATTTGTGAAATAATATTTAGCATGCTGACAGACCGGTTTTTGAAGTCGATAGACTTCTCTTTGGCAGCCTGAGGTATTGGGGTCATTTTCAAGCACAGACTGAAACACAAAAACAAAATTTCAAATTATTACTTATAAAAACATTTTTTTTTAATACTTGTAGAATGTGTGTGCATACCTGTATTGAATGAAGTTAATTAAGACAACTGACTGTTAAGTGTTGGTTATTACAGTACGGAGTTATAATGAGAAGGGATTAACGAAGAGTTAAACCTCGCCAGAGACAGTTACTGGTATAAATGTAATAGCAATAAACTGGTAATAACTGGAATAGCCAACGATAACAAATCAATTAATTGGATCAAAACGAAAATTTAAAGGGGCATAATTGTGCAATTTCAAACAAAACGGGTATGCAATATGTATGGCGGTCATGGTATCAACGAATTATTAACTTGCTTGTAAAATACCACTCCGTATAGTATAAATTACTTCAATATATGTTAAATATATGTTTGCACTTTATTTAAAAAAATGTTAAATGCCATATTTTTGTTTAAAGAAAGCTACTAAAAGGCTGTATTTGGACAAAGGGGTTCGAAGATGAGCATTTGATTTTCCGACACTCTAGTATGAACCTGAACTTAATGCTATAAAAAAAATGTGCAAACTATGCATTTGTTGCTTGTTTATCAGTCGTTGACTTACACCTTCAATTGTTTGTATAACTCGCATAAGAGTGCATTATATATTGGATCGTTTAGTATTTATTACAGTTATCTTTTTGAGGTGAAACCGTTGTTTCATGACCTTTATCCGGTCATAAAAACGGATGATTGAAGTGACACCAGATAAGCAAAACATTGCCAAAATCTGGCAAAACGCACTGTAATACTGTTCGAAAATGTAGTCATTATTTATTGACGTAAACCCGTATGTCTGAAGATTAAGAGTCATACAGTCAAACAATATTTTTGATGCACTGATCAAGGGGAATTCTAAGTCACGCGTATAAAACCTGTATCTGTTGTGTGTATTTGGAACTCGTGCATATCACGGTGAACAACAAAGTTAAGCGGTGAAAACTGTACAAATGATTATAATGAATTAAAGTGATAATTTACTACATTACAGTACCGTTAATAATAGTGTGCATGTGTATTTCACAACTTCATGTATATTTCATTTATAAGTATTTTACTTCTACTTATACTGAATTTCCAACCACAGTGAATGGCCCCGGGGTTAATTGTTGTAATAATCAACATACACATTTTTTTCTGAATGTTTGTAAAAATGACACCCATTTATAAATACTTACAAAATGACGATCTCAATATTAATGGAAATATTATTTTCGTGAGCCGTTATATGAATTTTTTTAATATAAACGTCTCGCGTTTTCTTAGGTTATTTATGAGTACTTTATTTATTTTAACCCCTCTTCTTTCAGCAACCTTGATACACAGATGAATAATAAATCGGAGATCATAATTACTTTCAAATGCCGTAAAACTATTATATTATGGACGTGGGCATGCACATACACACATACACTAAACCATTTTGACAGCTATATTGAACTTACGGCAAGCACTTTAACAAAAATAAATATGAACCTGCAGAAACTGTTATCAGAATTAAAAGTCATGTTATCATCTGATAATCATTTATTTAACGCAAGTAACTTATTGCAAGAGTGATTTGTAACAATTTTACTCGATTTTACCAGCATTTAAACATGTGCATAAATCATGGAACATTGCCTTTAAATCTACTAATTTCAAAACGTTTACCTCCTATCCAAGCTAGATGCAGCATAGCCCTCACTTAAATTCATTATGCGTATAAAGAAGGCAAGCCTAAAGTAAGAATTAAAGACAAAACAGACGATGAAATACAAGAGGGCAATACTGCCTTTCGAACTCAGCTGAATTTATTGACGCTGATTGTGGTGATCTAGATTTTGACCCCACTTAACCCAGATTCAAACATGGATTTTTATCGTTTATATAAAAATAATAATTATCAAGGCTGAGTCATAAATGTTGCCTCTAGCGGGGTTACGGGTTACAAGTTGTTTTTTTTTCTAATTTAACCTGGGAACCTAGTTTTTGGAAGAACCTGAACCAGATTCTATTTTGGCCTAGATATAGTCAAGATAAACAGTCTGACCAACTGGAGTGGTAAGAAAGATTTGACATTTTGACCTAGTTTCTAGATACACGTGACCCAGATTCAGACTTGGCATAGATATTGTCAAGATAAACATTCTTACCAAGTTTTGTCAAGATTTAGACATAAATATGGTCTCTAGACTGGTACCAAGAATTTTCTGATATTTGACTAACCTGGTGACCTTATTTTTGGGCGCATGTACCCCAGATTCAAACTTGCTTTATATATTATCAATATAAACATGTTGACCATGTTTATCAAGATTGAGCCATAAATGCTGCCTCTAAAGTGGTAACTACTTTTGTATTGGACTTCACATAGTGACGTAGTTTTTGACGCATGTGACCAGATTAAAAGCCTTAATATTGCAAACATAAAGTACTGAACACGTTTTATCAAAATTATGTCGTAAATATGACCTTACGAGTTTTCATAAGATTTGAGCTGGTGACGTTTTTGACGCATGTGAACCAGATTCGTACTAAGCCTGGCAAACCTCAAGATTATCATTATGAATAAGTCTCATCAGCATTAAGTCATAAATGTGACATCGAGAGTAGTAACATTTTTTTTCTAAAGTATGAATTTGTGACCTAATTTTCGGACACACTTTAACCATATTCAAACTTGACCTGGACATTGTCAAAATAAACATTCTGACCTACTTTTATCAGGATTGAGTCATAAGTGTGGCTTCTTGAGTGGCAACGAGGTTTGTAAGTTTTAAACTTGAACTTCGTACTTGGCCTAGATATTGTGCCGGCAAACATGCTGACTGTCAAGTTGTTCGATTTAATGATGTGATTCGTATTAACGAGGTCTTGTGTTATTTATAAGAAACGCTTCGACAATTTCGAGTCCATTTTAATTTCCGGTTCAATTTACTTATCTTAAATTCTTATCCAAATATACAGCAGAGTCCAGCCGTAAACCTAAATGGTGCAATGAAATAACAAGTCTGAATCTGGGCTGAACTCCAACAGGCGATACTCCCTCACGGGTTGCCCCGTAAATCTGCACTGCACTCCAGAACCGAACTCCTGAACTTAACTCAATTGCTTCTTCTACTATAACGCCGAAGCAGTTCTGTTCGAACAACAGCTGTAAACAATTTAATTTAAGGGAGTTTACGCATGTCAACTCTACATGAAGCTTAATACAAGCTGCACGTGTGATTGAAGACAGGTTATGCAATTATATCCGCTTGTCGCGAGATACTTATAAGTTAAATGGGGACTGACCCATAACTTGATTTTATCCTCGGCTGTTTGGCTCGACGAATACATATATTTAATGACATAGGAAACACTTTGATTCATGATAAACATTAGTGCGACTGCGGCGACTATGTCATGTGACCAAATTTGATCAATATTGGATTATAAATTTGGCCTCTAGAGTGGTAACGAGATAACAGTTGATTACTCACACCGCACACCGCACGACGACTGACATAGGATTATCACAATAGCTCATCGTGAGCACTTATGTTTTATATAACCTATCCAATAGCATGAACATCTTGTAAATCAGTTGTTGAAGTTGTTTTACGAGCCTCGTATCAAAATTTCCGTAAAGTAAAATAAAAATAAAAGTATGTATGTTCTGCGACGCTCGTTACCAAAGCACCACTTAGAAAAACATTAACCTTAACATTGTAATAAAACCACGTTTTGAGCGCGGCAGAAACGCATAAGACTAAAGAACGGGAACCAGGATAGTTCAGCCCCTGTGTGCAACTTTCCGGTTCTATTTCATGTAGTTTCTAGTTAACTAAAAGAATAATTGACATAAATAATTACTAATTGTAATAAGGTTGATGTAAAACATAAAAAGAAAATGTTCACACGTCCAGTTTTATTATTATACTTAATTCCTATTGATAATTTAGAAGATTTTTTTAAATATTTTATTCGCTCCAGCTACCATTAGTTTTAAAAGAAATGTATGTTTCACTACTGATTAAAACGTTATGGCCTTATCTTCATTTTGAGCTAGTTTGAATACCAAATTTAAGTAAGGGCTTCAGCAAATTTGTAATTTCTGGGCAGGGTCATTACACATTAAGAATTTTCATAATCATTTCACCAAGTTTTATATAATATTTTTGAATGTTCAAATGCTAGGTTTTAGGATGCATCAACTGGTTGAATTTAATGATATCTGATAAGTAGTACTATAAGTACATAAGAAATAGGAATATCAGTGAATACATGTGAAACGGATTAGTGCTCACCAGTAAATCGGTTTGTCAATGGATTAATTAACTGTAAGCATTGGCAAAACTAGGGTAATGGCTGAATGAAAGACAAGAACAACCTGACAAAATACGCGAAACCATAAGGTAGCTGCATTAAATGTCACTGAAATGGCTTCCAGAGTTCTAGAGATCGTAAAACGCACAGCAATAAAATGTCATACCTTTAACAAAAGATCAATAACTTCATGAAAAATCATTGCAGCCGAACAACTTGATCATATGCATATGTTCATCCTAATCTCTACACGGTTTTTATCAAATGAGGATAAGAAATTTTTGAGATCTCATGCAACCATTAAAGAAATCATCGAAACATGTCATATATATATCAAAGATCAATAACTGCAAAAACCTCCGGCAGCAATTTTTTGAACAAACCACAATCATTCGAAAACGCAGCCTATGCATTATTCTGCCCAAGTTTTCAAAGTTCTGTGAATGTTTTATTATGAAAGGGATAACACTTCTGGAGTGTACAAATGGTTTTACTATATCCACATAAGCAAAACTTCAATGTCTAATGGCTGCCCTGATTGTTTTGTAATTTTAATCATATTTCAATTGGCCGAGAAATCACTCGAAAACATGTTCTGAGCAGGTTTCCTGAAGAGTGCTTACAAGCTTGTCCTTCCATTTATACCTAGTGACCTAGTTTCGAATACAGCCGCAATATCATTTGGACGAATGTTCTGACCAAATTTTATAATGATTGGATAGCCTCAATGGCGTTCAAAATCTTTTATTTCATTTTACCTAGTGACCAAAGTTATCTTTTGGACATAGTTCTGACCAAGTTTCATGAACATTTGGCAATATATGTAGCCTTTTTTGAGTTGACAGGCCGTTTCTCTATGTTTACCAAGAGACTTAGTTGTTTTACTCCCTGTGGCCCATTTTTGAATTTTGTCGAGATAATAGTGGGACAAATGTCTTGACTAAATTTCATTAGGATTGAGCAATGAATGTTGACTGTTAAGTGTTCAGCGCTGTTTGTTTTAACTGACATAACATACCCCACATTAACCAGTTTTAAAATTAGTCAAGATATAATTCGGACAAAAGTTCTCATCAAATTTTATGCAGATTGTGAAATGAATGTGACCTCCAGAGTGTTCACAGTATTTGACTTAAATTTGACACTGTGAGCTAGTTTATTACCTAAAATGACCCAGATACCATTAGGACAAATATTTTATGGACAAAGAGTAATAAAGATTTGCCAATAAATATTGCTTTTGAGTGTTCACAAGGCAAATGTGGACCACGGACAATGCACAACAAGCAAATGACGACGGACAAAAGGCGATCACAAAAGTTCACCATGAATATGTTGTGCTCAGGTAATCTCTTAATGTGACTTCTTAATGTTGTGCAAGGTTTAACTACAGCTATGTAAGGAATAATGCCGTTTTTTAATGGACTGGAACCGTTTTTGAAATGAGACAAATTATCATCCAAAATATTTTCTGAGCAAGTTTCAGGACAATAGAGCCACACGTTAATTAATGCCTAATTTGACCTGGTCACACTTGAAGGCCAAATATATATTCTCCGTGTTATGTCCATTCCTTGTAAATGTTTGTATTTATTTTGAATAGGATGTACAAAAACATTAATTGAAACTGTTAAATAATACCACGCATGTTATGATTTATGATAGTCATTTTACTGCTAACACTTATCTAAATGACTGAATATAGCTGATAGTGATTGCTTAATAGAAAGCCATTGTTTGTACTGATATAAACACAGTAATAACTAGCTACCTGTGATTACGTTCAACGCATATAGAGCAGCATAGCTGACTGTGGCTGTAGCACAGCATTGTTATTTTTTCATCCTTGTGAAAGTCACATGTTAGAAGAAAATTCTCCATCTTCTTAGAAAGTGGCCACTTCATTATGTTATCCTTTCCGTAAGGGGATTTTTTATAAAACCAACGACCATGCTGTCTATGGGATTTAATACATGTTCCACAAAAGTATTTAAGGCATGTTTTACAGTAAAAATCTGCATCTACTGGTAGAGACCGTTTTTCACAGATTGTACAATAATAACCATTTCCATCAAATGTAGCCACAGAAAATGCCGCCATTTTGAAAACAAACTTTAAACAAACACAATTTCATAACCTAAAATCAATTGGTGTTCTTATGACACAGTAATTTTTCAAACACAAAATAAATTATCCAGAAAACACACACTTCATGCTATTAAACACAGTCAAGAAATCAGGAATTTCGAACTGAACAGAAACCGAGTTAACCTTCAAATGACATTCAGATGTATGATTGCTGTAACCAGTGTAACTGTGTATACTGTCCTGAGATTATTGTGTCATGTGAGTATTGATTACATAAACTTTACTAAAGAAGGTTTGTCGTTAAAACTTTAAACCCGATTGTAAAACAGGCTTAATGTTTATAGTGCTCTTATAAATGAAGTGTTGTCAGCTCCTTTTCTTCAAACAGTATTTAAAACTGATATTGTATATTAAGTCATTGAAGCACAGTTGCCCTGAGAATCAATGGTGAATATTGCAGTCTGCAATAACAAAAGCCTTAGAGTTACAACTTCTGTTTTGAACACAGTAAATGTTTGAATAATATTGACACCATTTATGTTTGATGCAATGATAAATAATTTTGAAAAGATTTCGTGAAATAATCAGTATATTTCTCCATAAATAACTGGGGTGACGTTGTACTAATATGTATATTATAATCCATGCGTGTTTTTCACGCTTTAATAAGCAAACAAAAATCCAATAATTTCAATAAATGGGAAAAATAAAGTGTACAATCTTATTGTTGATAATGATTTTTAATGCGATTGTGGTTACATTTAAAAAAATGTGTATAATTTCGCCTTTGTATCAATCAGTAGATGCTTGTTTATATTAAAATGGGGATTTAAATACTTCGGCATGTACAATATAGGTAAATAAGTTTCGAAATAAGTCAAATTTGTATTCATGTTACTTGTTTTCATTCATTAATGCAATATTTGAAACGGTAGCTAATACCACCAAATGCATAATAATATATAGGGTTTGAGAAATCATGTTTAGAATCATCTTGTCCTTTCTGTACTTTATTTTATGTGCATGTATCTAACTAATAATATCACAACCGATTGTCAAGTAACCAGCATATATGCTTTAATGATAATAGGTCGAAGTGCTAACCTTTCGGAAACAAATGGACCCCCATCTAAGCACTTGTGTAATGGATGGGTTTATAATTGGAATAACGAAGGAGGCCGAAAATGTATACACCCATATCACTCCAGTGAACAGTTCAATCATCCATATATGACCACAAAAAAATGAAAATTATTAGTTTTTGACCGGAATTGTCTTCTTTGCATCAATTTGAGATAATAAAATCGTGACAAGCAGTGAATCAAAATAAATTATACACAAAACAAGTGACATTGTAGTGACTCAGTTACGACATTACACCTGTTTATTTAAAATAACCTATATGGATTGAAGGGGCCATAGGAGCGTGGTTTATCTTATATCATTTCATTAAGGACACTGCAATCAATGTTTACATATCACAAACAGTATAACAGCTCATTTAACATATCCTCTTCAATATACTTTTTGAAAAAAACATTAGTTTCACTGCTTCGATCCTTTGAGCTGCTCAAATTATTTGATCAAGCTTCGTACAAATAAGAAACCTCAAATTATTTATAATCCAATTAAAATGTTTGAAATATATATTCAAACAACTTTCAATAGCTCAAACATAAAATGTGCCTCCCAAGTGAATTAATTTACATCTAATGGTCATAATCTAGTAACCACGTGCTTTGGTATTTGAACATGTTCATTATGTTGGAAAAATATCAATAAAAATGATTGATTATAACAATTCTAACTGACATTTTATATTTTGTTGATCAACTTTATATATTTTCTAATAATTGCGTTGTACAACTTTTCTTTCCTCTCAGGCAATATATCCTTTGAATTGCATTCAATGCATGTTTTACACTCAAAACATCGAGGAAAAATAATCCAAGTATTGGGTACTTTTTTACACAACTTTACAAGAATAATCTTCAGCTGACTCTTTTTGAGAGTTTTCAAATATGTCTGGTCCATTGCCAGTGTAGGTGTCCGGTCGGGAGCTAAAACGATATGTTAAGAATGAAAACATCAAACGTTGTCTTTTCTGAAACCACGAGGGTCAGAGGTTCAATATTTGGTGTAAAACAAAATATAATAGTCATCTACGTTTGTAAGTCATGCTCCTGTGGTTCAAACTAGCCACTCTCCATGGGTCACATGATTATTATAGACTCATACAGCATTTTTTAATCTTATGCTATGAAACCGCAAGGATCAAGGGATTAATATTTGGTGTTAAACATCGCATATATTTATGTCCGCTGACAATTATGTTAAGTGAAAGAATTTGTATAAACTTCCAGATGCTTTAAATAACATAATACTAAAGCTATTTTTTTAAATTTAATGTGCGTAAGAACAATGTATCAAATGACTAGGTGTATTTAATTTCAAATCTGTCTCCATGGTTGTAGCGATCCTTTAAATATGTAATATGATGAGACACATTTTCTCACATGCATTCCTTTACAGTATTGCATACATTGTATATTTTAAAGTTACACCGTTTCACATTCTGTTGCAAAATGTGTAAAATGTGAGAGCAGCATTTTCAGTGTGACATTTTTATTTAAGCTTACCATCCAATGAATTTGAATGACATGTTCATGTTAACTCGTTGTTACATCATTCATTGTAATATAATGTTCAATTTTTGGAAATCGTTAAACATGCTTTAGACGGGCTTTTTTAACAAGCAGATGAATTTATATTGGTCAGTGTTTGGGCATTTGTTTTTATTATTTATTTTTCAATAAAGCTGTTTGCATTTGTTTTAACTGTAAGAAGTACGGTATCTTAAAGGGTCATAACAACGGTATTTCCTCCTAAATATAGACATTATTGAAACAATACTTATTTCATCTTTTCAACCAGATTTTGATCTGAATACAATGGTAAATTGATGAAATCGCTGAGACAAGCTGGATAAGAAGTGAATTATCTGTGTAATGGCGCATTGTCAATTTTGATCCCAAATTCATAATTTGAACAATCTTCCCAAAATCTGAAGTAACATGCCAACTATCAAAGCTGTGCGGTTTGTCTTTTTATGTAAGTGTGCTATATAATTCAATATGGAATATTTAACCCCACACATACAGACAGTGCAAATTTTGACCTCATGTGCATGATTTATACAAACTAAGTGAAGGACCAATCTGTGATGTTACATGTCAAATATTACATCTCTTACTTGACCCTAAGAGAATATTTTGAAAAACATAACAACATGTTAATACGGCTATATCAATAGTGTCACAGTTTAGCTAATCAAGTTTTGAAAACGAGGTCATAATTTGAACACTCGTTTTAGTAGAGAACTATCTGATTTGATATACCAGATATCAAAGCTGTGAGCAAATATCATGCTATCAAGTCTAAAAAAATCATGTGTCGTGTGTGGCATGGCCAGTTTTGACCCCAAAGGCATGGTTTAAACAAACTGTGTAAAGGACCATACCATGATGTTATTTACCACATAAAGGGGTTTTAAACTTATGGTTTGAAATCGTTTCAGACAAAACATTTTACTATAGGTCCTTATTAGACTTGTGACCACTGGGGCGTTGTAAGTTTTAACATGAGGGACATTAATTGAACAAATCTTGTAGAAGATCGCTAGAAAATATTACACATCAAATGTCTGTATAATCAAACTGGCAAAAAAAGTTGTTTTTTTTCCAAGTCTAGTCAAAATCTAGTAAAACAAATCCTTGACGGTAAAATTCACAATTTCAGGGGTATATACCAAAATATTGCGAAAACGCCCTTGAAATGATATTATTTCTATATATTCAATTTAAATATATCCGGCTTAAACAGAATTTGAGACAAACTCAAAAGTTTCCTAAATCATATGAATTATTTTAAACGGAATAGTATCAACTCTTTCAAGAGTCTTGTTTTGCAAATTGGCAGTTTATGAAAAAATAATGTATGAACTACATTTAAACAAGCAAACAAAATAGCACTTCTGACTAAGAACAATCATACAGATTATCGGTTTCGTTTAATGGTGATAATCAATCGAAATTGTTAATTTAATAAAGTGTTTGTAACGCTTGTCATCGAAGATAACTTATTTCTTTTATACCTAATGATAAAATATGACATTTTTGCAGTGAAATAACAGCAGTGAAAAGAACACAATTGTTCTTTTTACCGGTGAAAAGAACAAATTTTCGGAATTAATTTTTCTATTTTAAGATTTTCATATCAAGATGTACTTCCCTTGTTTATATCCTTGTTTATATTTTTTATATGATTTCGAGTGAAATAAAATCAATATTCCACCGAATCCAACAAATTTTCTTTCAATTTTAAGCTTTTTTTCACCGTTTATTTACATTGTAAAAGAGTTTAACTGAAGAATTTCCCTGGAATAATGACGTCATTTCAATGTATTGAGGCACGCCACGGGAGAGAGGGTCACTTTTCAGCGAAAGGGAAATTATTATTCATTATTTTCTTGAAAAACGGGCATAAAAGAAACAGAAAATTTGTTCATGTCAGTGTAAGATCGTTTGTTATTTCACTCGTGATCATAGAAAAATAATATTTTCACTCGTGGCTGCGCCACTCGTGAAAATATATTTTCTATGATCACTCGTGAAATAAAAAACGATCTTACACTGACATGAACAAATATCATCTATATGCGTGTAGGTTTTTTTATAAGGTGCTCTTTTTGAAAGCGTTTGAAGTGCAGTGGTATAGAGTACGTTTCGTCCTAAAGGTCCCGGGTTCCAATCTCGTTATAGCAGTCTTGTTTATCAAATGTGTATTTCCGTTTCACCATCACTATATCGTGGTGGCGTATGGTCGCGTATCGTCATCGTCCTGTCGTGTCTTCGTGATTGTACTTTCGTGTTATGGTCATCGTCCTGTCGTGTCTTCGTGATTGTACTGTCGTGTTATCGTCATCGTCCTGTCGTGTCTTCGTGATTATACTGTCGTGGTATCGTCATTGTCCTGTCGTGTTTTCGTGATAGTACTGTCGTGTTATCGTCGTCATCCTGACGTGTCTTCGTGATTGAACTGTTGTGTTATCGTCATCGTCCTGTCGTGTCTTCATGATTGTACTGTCGTATTATCGTCATCGTCCTGTCTTGTCTTCGTGATTGTACTGCCGTGTTTTCGTCATTGTCCTGTCGTGTCTTCGTGATTGTACTGTCGTGTTATCGTCATCGCCCGGTTGTGTCTTCATGGTTGTACTGTCGTGTTACCGTCATCGTCCTGTCGTATCTTCGTGATTGTACTGTCGTCTTATCGTCATCGTTCTGTCGTGTCTTCGTGATTGTACTGTCGTGTTATCGTCATCATTATGCCGTGTCTTCGTGATTGTACTGTCGTGTTATCGTCATCGTCCTGTCGTGTCTTCATGATTGTACTGTCGTGTTATGTGCATCGTTCTGTCGTGTTTTCATGAATGTACTTTCGTATTATCGTCATCGTCCTGTCGTGTCCTTGTGATTGTACTGTCGTGTTATTGTCATCGTTATGTCGTGTCTACGTGATTGTATTGTCGTGTTATCGTCATCGTCCTGTCGTGTAATTTTATAAGATCAACCGGTAATTGGAGTGGCCAGGTGAATATGGTCACTTATCTGTATTGAACTATATCCGAACAGTGGGTAATTCAAGAACATATTGTTAAGCGTATGGTCTTGTGTGTGCCTTGTTCTCCGGTTAGCGCAGTGGTTGGTACACGCGCTTCTTGCCTAGGCGAACCGGGTTCAACCCCCGTTTCCGGCGCATGTGAGTTTGGTTGGTGGTCAACTTACAGAACAAGTGGAGTTTTCTCAATGTACTACGCCTGACAACACACAGTCACACCACTATTGAATGCATTTCAGTAAAAAAAACACAACCCCCTTGAATTAGTAGCCTTATTTTAAAATCATTCATGGTGACCTAATTTGAACCCCACTTGACCCAAAAACGACCTTGAAATAGATAATATCAAGATAATCATTCCGTGTAAATACAATATACTAGAAAGTCATTGTTAGAACTCTAGAAGCCACATATATTACATAACAGTGATAAATCTTGGTCGGACTGTTTATCTTGACAATATCTAGCCAAGTTCGAATTTGGACCAACTGCAGTGAAAACTTAGTTCATTTAATGTTTACCTTATTACAACAAAACTTAGTCTGAATGTTTGTCTTTACCATATCTTCTATAATTGTTGAACTTTAAAATTAGAATATTGCTCTAGGACTATCATGGACCTCTTGTTTATCAACTCGTTATCATAGCTTATAATACCTAAATTAGCAGCTACTTGTTTAAATATATATCATTCTGGTGACTCGTGTATTTAAATGGATAATCAACAAATATTGACATGTGTACATCTCCGTGCGTAAGCGGTAGGAATAGTAGTAAATTAATAAATATGAAAACGATATCGCTGAACCACATTTTTTTTATATTCTGATCAGATATACTGGCTGGTTAATCTAATAGTAATTTAAAGTGAAGTTCATCCAATTATAGGCGGCGTTGGATTATTGATGGACGGCCTGACGTGTCGCCAGCCGGCATGCAGACGGTTTGCCAAGCTTCTCGCAAGATCTGCAAACGCTTGGTCGGATGCCACGTTATGATTCTTATTGTGATCAGTCTGGGGGTCGTACAATTCCTTGCCGTTTTTTCTAGTCCAATCCGGCTTGTTGGTCTGGTACGAGAATTCGACCCACTCCGTGTACCGGTAACGCTCCGACCGCAGTGAGTAACCTATTATGTCGTCGCCAAAAACGCCAAGTGTTTCCACGCCGCTGTTGCGTTATGGACAAGCGGCATCAAGCTCTCACCCTCCGTACACGTGAGAACGTTCTGGGAATTCTTGGGGCAGACGGGAATCGGCGGTTAACTGACTGCGTCCACCAGCGTCGAGAACAGGTCCAAAATTTTACCACGCGTTACGTAACGATTCCGTTGTCCGTGAGGCCGGGGATCCGATCATAATCGGCGCATGCGTGTCCAGTTCGAAATTCGTTTGCTTCGTCCAGATGCCGTGTTCTCCGAGTTGGTATCCGTGATCCCCGAGCAGAGATACGACAGTGTTTTGCGAAAGACCTACTCTTTCCAGTGCATTTAAGACGATGCCAACTAACGAATCGAACCACGATACCGCTGAATAGTACGCTCTCCTTAACTAGCGCACTTTACTATCCGGCATCGTCTTATTGACTAGTTCGTGATAGTTCAAAGCTGAAATGTCACTGTAAATGCTGATAAACTCTAAACTTTAAGACCAGGCGGCGTACGGCATGTTGATTGTTGCGTAAGGATTTCTTGGAAGGTGAACTTAACTAGCGGAATAGTATTTCGAAAACGCCTCAGGCGACCCAAATGGCAAATGTGGCCGTATAAAACCAGCCCCGAGAAAGAACGAACGGTTCTCGTATTTGCCGCCCGTTGCAAAGTCCTGTAGAGCGCGTACAGCAGCGGCTACAATTTTGTAATCTTCAAGCGGGTCTTTCGCGAGTTGGGAATCGTTCAGATACATCCAACTAGGGTGTGGCCCGCTTCGATGCTCGATTGTCGCGGCCAATTATACAGCTCCGTCCACGAAATCAGGTCGTCTTTAAATCCTGAGTGGAATAATTTCCCAATTCCGGCTTTTATTATCCCGTGGTTTTTGAAACACTGCGGTATCATCGTGAAGTTCCCGCTCGCAGTGCGCCATGACGCTCCAGATCGTACACGTGCGTCGTTTCCGGTTGCCGTGACGTGCGGCTTGGACTACAAATCGCCTGCTGTACGTACGCCTTTTCAGGAGCAGGTGTTTCCCTGCCAGGGGGTCGATATTGGGCGAGTGTATCTGAGGGTCATCACGTGACGGGAAGTCCATACCTTGATAGCATCCTTAATCCCGGTCTCAGATCAACAATTGCAATAAACAGCACGTTTTTTGGTCCAATTTGCGGTGCAGTGCATGCTTCGTACACAAACAAAGTTAATATCCATAAACCCAATGCGAAATTCATCGTGGTGTGGTCTTGTTACAATAGTATTTAAGAATAAGAACTGCATACCTTTATAATGAATATATAATGATGCCATGACAAAATAGTCACATATTACATAAGAAAGCAAACTAACAATATTTCAATTCATGTTTACATCAAGTTATAAATTATACCACATCGGTACAGGGTTTCAACTAATGCATCAACAACACGTACGTATTTACGGTGGCCCATATGCTACCTAGCAAATAGCTGTTTAGTTGGTATTGCATGACAAGCAGATGCTGTTGATGACAATTCGTACTCGCTTTGAAAATGCACAAAATATGTCAGCCGACGTCAAATACACACATAACACGACACCGTGTCACTTAATACAACTCGTGTTTAGTTCAATCAGCTTGACATACTTCACCCAATTTGTTTGTCAATTTTGGTATATATTACTGCCTGCATTGTATGAACATTCAGAGTAGAGAATGTAACATAGTTGAGAACAGATGGTTTATTGTTTAAGTCTTAATAGGGCATCCGCCGTTTACGGAGGTCCTGGAAATGTTATAAGTTTATTAGATTTAGTGTGTGGACTCGAAAAACGGTATGATCTCGATTAAATAAAATGCAAAGAACTATGCTGCGCGTTTTTTTTTGTATGTGTTATTATGCGACAACATTTAAAGATACAAAATTCCAATCAACCTGAGCTACGGTGGTATAGATGTGACATGTGCTTTTATTTACTAAATAAGTCGTGGGTAGGAGATTAATATATCGCAGGAAAGATGGAGTAAGTCGTGGGGATGAGCAATTATATAGTAGTGACGACACAGCTTACTCGTATGAACGACTTAGTAAATCGTTGAAACTACACGGCAAACTCGTGGGAATGAACTAGCTTAATCGTGTTTACGTCTTTGTAACTCGTGATATCGCGGTCAACTTAAATATAGCAACAGATCTAGCCGAGATTTCAACGCTAGATGTGGTCTTGTAACAAAGATTTAACAAGATACAGAACACTTTTTTATTGTTTGTGGTACCATTTATTCAACACATGTTCATCTACCAATTTAGTGTTCGTGTGTCGTATGAATATATATCGTTGCGGGAAATTAAAATGGAATATATTGTAACACAAAAAAAAATAAAAAATAATGGACACAACTCGTATCAGTTCGATGTTTTAATGTTCATGTACAAGGTACACTTTTTTTATTGCGAGTTCAGTATTTATGTCCAACAAAGGGCACGTATCGGTGGGTACACGCGTACGTACCAACGCCCTGAAATATCGACCGTCTGATTAAATCACGACTGTAACGTGGTTAATTTAATAGCTTACCTTTTCCTTATCACGGAGTGCTCGCCGTGTACAGTTTGTGATGAGTTGATGTCAGGCGTCGTGTGTCACGCGGAAGGCATCGTAAACTTTAAGTTAGCTGCCAGTCTAGACGCCAAAGATTTAGTATCTTGGTGAACTTTAGCAAATTGCTTGTATATGTCCCTTAGCATGTTCGCACTTCATCGTTTTCACTGCGATGTTTTTCTTTGTCCGTTTTATCGCTTAACATACTCGTAGTTCAAGAAAAAGTGAACATACCAAGTATTTCAAGTAAAGTTTCAAGTTATGTTGTTATTTTAAAACTTGTAATTGGGAAGTTTGCATTGAAAACCGTGGCGGTTATGTGTTAAGTTATGTGACCAAACCCATGTTCATTTGTCTCAGTTCACCCATCCTAGATCCTAGGATACCCAAGACTTATCATTCCGTTATACTCTGGTATTTGATGAATAGAGTTTAATGGGTTGGACAATGTAGTTATCTCAGCCTTTAATACTTCCATAAAACTTTTTCTAACAGCCATACATACATGGGGCAATCATTAAAGTGATATTAGACGCATTTTTCACTGTTGAATTGAGCTGAAAAGAATTAACAGATCAAAAGAGTTGGTAAAAATGTAGTAACTTTCCAATTATCTGCAACTCATCTTGCTACCAGTTGTTTATAAAAAAATATATATATTATATTCGATATTTTACATGACTGTCCCAGTCCTCTAAGCCGAGTGGAACTGTTTTTTTATTAGGATCGGAGTTAGTGTTCGTGTGTCGTATGATAGATATCGTTGCAGGAAATTAAAATGATCCGTAAAACAAAATAGTGTCTTTGTGTCGTATGAACGAATCTGCACTCAACCTAAATTTAGATTCGTACATCGATTCATTTCTTTTGTCAGTTGTCAAGACGAAAGTAAGGTTGATATTCAAATGCATTATTTTTCTCTTTCCGGGATATTGTTTTAGTATGTTGATGCTGCATTAACAAATATATGTGTATATGAAGTGAAAACACCAAAAAATTAACAACGGTTGCGATAGACACCTATAAACATAGCATATACTGTTAGATGCGTCTAATATCACTTTAAGACAAGACTATAGAGATTTAAGCCCACAAATCATTTGTACAAATTCAACATGGAGTTCATCATAGACCTAGTGAGCCCACGTGTGCCTAAGGATATTAGAGAATAGAACTTATGTCGTCTCACTTGAAATCCTATCAACAGTTCCTGAGGTATTGTGCAAAGTCGTCTCAAGAACATGTATGCAGAATTGTTTCAAAATAGTACCAGATGTTTTACACAATAAGACTTTCAGAGTTTTTTTCTATATAGGCATACAATTTAAAAAAAGACCCCGCCCCATGTCTGTTATGGTTTCCGACGAAAACAGTTGATACATAAATTTCGCTTAGACCCACCAAATGAAAATTGGACGAAATTCGGCTTATTTCTTGTTTCAGAAAGATACTTTTTTTAAGTATATTGTTTATATCGACGACTGACGACGAAGAATTCTGCCTGACCAGAAGAGCTTTGCTTTAGGCACATCTTGCTCAGGTGCGGCACCTTCTTAGAATAAGCGATTAATTAGTTGCAGTAAGCTTTCCGTCCATGAACATGTGTTATACCAGATAGGTACATACANTTTTTTTTTTTTTTTTTTTTTTTTTTTTTGTACAACAGTTTTAAATGGTTTCTTTAATATAAGCTTTGGAGCGCATGTTATCGTAAATTTCAAGCAACAATCTGCCTCTACACTTATATATATATATGTACAACATGTAAATAATATTAAAATTGTTAATTAATCGAAGATTTTTGTAAATACACTCCAACCTGACTTAGCGGCCAACTTAGAACAACGGTCACCTGTCTAACGCAGTCATTGTGGATGCCCCCGGACGAAAATGTATAAAATTCATTTTTGATTTTTTCATAGAGTATTAATGATTTCAGCGTAGGTATTTTTAACCAAAACACAATTTTTCATAACAACACATTCTTGAGGTATTAACATTTTATTTTATTTCATTTGTGTTTCGCTGAAACCGCACTATATACCAATGAAATTAAGTTTAATTTCTTTGTAAGCGAAGTGCAATACGTATAACAATCATTACACTTATGTACAAGGATGCTTGAATAAAAGGGAAACAACTGCTACAATTGTTTTTAAAGGAAGTATTTTCGAGTTGCCTTCCGTGATATAAAATTTATTACTTTTGTTTCTTTATTGGTAGTTAGGTAACGGACTAACATAATGCACATAGAGCTATACCAATTTTTATTTATATAAAAATATAACACGTTTTGAATGCTGCAATAACATGTAAGTGATAACCACGTATCACCTGATATGAACAGCATTTGGTTTATTTAAAAAAGTGATAGTGATTATACTTTATAATGAGAATTTTGGAGTTTAATAGTGTGCAAGAAAGATGCAACGCTTATCATCAAATAGTTGATGAATGAAATTCCAGTAACATTTTTAGGAGATAATTTTTCGTTTCCATCTAAATCCCTGTTTAGATAAATTCTAAATAAAATGGTACAAGTAACACAAAAAACAACTAGTTCAGCAAAACAAAACATTGTATAAATGTAGAAACAAAAACGGTAATTGTAATAAGTACACTTTTAAACTTTGAAAATTAGTATGTTCTTAATACGGTAGTTTAACACATAAGACAGTTAAATGCACATGTCTTGATATGGGGAAATCTTGACTTTGTAAGTTACTAAAAATCAACGAACGTTGGACATTGTGTTAAATGAACTTGTTCACAGAATTTTGCATGTTTTGAAGTTTGTCATTGAATGCTTTAAATTGATAAATGTAAACATCGGAACTAAAGAGCTACAACAAACATAAAATTAAATAAAAGAAATGTCACAAACTATAACGATAACAACAGAACTTTCCAAATTATTCAATCGTTTCGCGTTTGTAACGCTTTATGATTTTCAAGTTTTTTAATCGTCATAAGATGCATTAATAGATATTTTAGAGCAGGGTAAATGTAAAGTATTACTGTTTCTTTGCAACATAACGACAAACAAAATTTGCAAATCTAAAACATTTATTTTCAATTTTGTCAATTTATCTTAACGTCAACAAGTCCCTTTACAATTAATTTCATCCCATTTGATAATTGTCACAATATGCGAAAAAGATTCGCATTGCTTTGAGCACAAAGGTCATGAACCTGACTGAATAGGCAGAGACTTTGCTTAAAAAATAAAAGAAATGAACACCCCTCTTTTCGATATGAGATAAATGTTAACGAAACGTATTATTGTATAAAACATATAAATGTCTACCACTTATAAGGTCATTCGTTAACTCCCACTATAATGTAGAGCCAAAGCTGACATTTTCATACATGAGACTAATTAAATTAGTGTTTATTTCACTGAATAATAGAGTGAGGTTTATTGGCCTATCGAATGTTTTGTTAGTTACAAATTTGCTTATTGTGTGCAGAGTTGGCGTAGTATTGCCTGGTCTGGGCAGAAAATACGTTTGAGACCTTGGTAACACTAGGTTTTACTTGGCAATAGTTGATACTACTGGCGAATAACAGATTCAATTATTAAAGCAATACATAATAATAGTCAGTGTGTATACGTATACCATGATGTCATGTTACTTTATAAACACACTTTTATTTTGATTTCAAGAGGAAACAATTATTTTTGTTTCACTTTAATTACAAAATGTTAATTTAGTGCACATTAAATACCGTTTCAAAACATTTGGCATACAGCAAATTAAGTGCGCATTAAATACAGTATTTGTAAAGAGCAACTAGCCTCATGTTTTTAAAATAGTATCGGACATTCAAGGATTTTGTTCTGTACAATTCAAATTTAAAAACATGCTGTCAAGAACTCCAATCATGATATTTTTAAGGAATAATTGTGGCAATTCCGACATATAGTTAGTTGTAAAATATTCCGTGAACAAGTTGTTGCTGGTCGTGGTAGAATGCAGAATAACGCATGGTTACATTCCTTATTGGTCCATTATAAATGAGCCGCATGTTGTGTTAATATAGTAAATATTAACAATGTTAGACTTGTGGTAAACATTTTAATTTATGATTCTGCATTATCAAGGTCATTATTCAGACATTCCGTTTTCTGTTAATCAAATCAGAGAGCTTCAAACGTAAACGACATCAATTGTTGATCACAATACTTCAACTAAAATAAAGTCATCATTTTACAACCAGACACATGTCTGATTAATTAAATTTCTCAAACATGCAATAAATACATGTTTTTATAGGCTCAAAAGGAACATTCAGCAGCCTGAAATATATTTTCCTTAGACACTAGAAGCATCAATAAAGCACACCTAACACACCACAATAAATTTACAAAAATCATTTAAATCAAGGAACAAATTAACAAACGTTATTTGCGAATATTTACACAAACTTTTTTCGAATGAGGATATTTATAAATATTGGTCAGTGTTGCTGTCAACATAGTCAACTCTAATACAAATTAGTTTTCCCTTAATTATCATTGTCATGTTAAAAAAACATAAACATTAAATCATTCATTACTAAAGAGCAGTTGCGGGACTGAGAGCTGACATTACTTGCTCTTGAAAGTTATTGGCACATATCAGGGACTCTGCCCTTGAAAAAGCCGTAATACGGACCCGATCCCAAAGCAAACGAATCTGATTCCAAAAGATTTTTTTTCCGTATTGTCAGATAAAGCATTTTTTCCTTTTAAGAAGGAAAACATTTTTTAGACAAAAAAACACAAAGGTCACATATCGCATAGCTGAGTAGTTGCCTGTTATTAAAAAAGTATTTATTATGATATATGTTTTGTACTATTCGTTTTCGTCCGTTTGTGTCATCAACAAAAAATTTGATTCCTTCTTTTAAAAGACAGGACCGTTGACAGCCTACACTGTGGTGTTCCGATACATATGAATAAACCAGGAGGGCATTATAACGACGAAAATTTGTTTCCATATTTATATCAGAATCTTATTTTTACATAATTAGACTTAAATGGCTTGCAATTGAAATGAGACTACATTTTACTACGCTGCCACACAATTCCTAACTAGATTTTATGTTGTTCTTTGTGATTATTTTTTTTCAACGATCATTTTTTTTGTCTATAAACAATATCAGAAAAAATCATGTACAATAGGAGTACTGTTGTAAGAACAAAAGGCGAATAACTTTTGTCTAATCAGCGAATACATTAAACGTTGATTGTGTAATAATTTCCTTTTTAAGGTTTCCATCCGGACACAAAAATCGACCACGTTAGATATCAATTAACGACGTCTGGAAGAAAATTTATAATGCACGCAATCCAAAGGTAGACACTTGTGTTGCCCAGAAGGAAAACAATATTGTGCTCTTGTCGGATTGTACAAAAGGAAGATAACTTGGCAACATAAAATAGCTTCCCGAAAACCCTTTCGTTCAAATAGGAATACAATAAATACATGTATATTGTCCTCATCCGTAAATTTGGAAATTGTCAACAAGGAAAACTATTTGCTTAGGGCGTGCAAACAGTTAAATAAAAAAAAACACATAACATGCTGTTAGCCCCAAAAGTTTGTGTTGTTTTTGTTTGCATATTGAAACTGTTATTCTTGCCAACCAATACAGCGCAACTGATTATTCTGCTAATATACCAAAGTGAAAATGTGCTTGTGAACTTTTACTAACTGCATATCAGGTTATATATATTGTTATAACATGACTTACGCTCCAGGAGTGAAATAACGTAATGCTCAATTTTGTTTATTACACGGGTGTTATTTTACTAGTTATATAACTATGCAAATTAGCCGAATCACTTAAAAGATATTCATACGCGCTGTCAAAGACAAGGCATTTACAACCGCAACTTGCTTACCCACAATGCATTTTTTTTTACTGCGGAGTGCAGCTTATAGTAACACAACCTCTGCTTATTCGTCCAGAACTACTTCTCATGCTCAGGTACACGCAATGACCGCATTGCTGCTTCGTTATAGATATCGACCTTTCCTCTATATGGCACGGAGGGGAATACATGTGTGTTTTAAAGCATTTCGTTGGTCATGTTATAAATAGAATCTTACATTAGTGGTCGTTTTGTATTGAATTTATTAAACTCGTCATCTAAATTAAGATAAAAACTCGGCAAGCCTCGTTTTTTATCTTCATTTAGATGACTCGTTTAATGAATTCAATACAAAACGGCCACTCATGCAAGATCCTATATTTAAATGCCGCTTATTTAAAGAACGTATTTCACAATTATTATAAATAACGATACCGTGATACATATACTTTCTCTAAAGCACGCATAAAATATATCGATTCATTACCATTAAATATTTCGAACAAATGTTATACAAACTTTTTTTTCTCGTAACTAAGCGTCAATTGTTACTTATGATATGTTAATGTTATCGTGTAAATGTCTGGTTATTTGGAAAAATGTGACGACTACATGAACAATTCGTTCGATGCAATCTGTTGTTGAAAATAATGAGTTGTTGTGAATTGCACTATTTAATGCTTCAAATAAGCGAAAGTGACGTTATGACAGCACGCACATTTGCATATCAAAAGAAAATAAAGTAAACTGCTAAAAAGAGCTTAACACTCCATTTACACGTGTTAAGATTTCATCAACCAAACAAACAATTAAAAAGTTATTACAGCCTAAATTGTAATAACAGTCTTCTTAAATAAGCAGAATCAACGTATTGCATGCGGAAGAGTTTTTACTTCAAGCGTACTTGGGAACTGTATGATTTATGCCATTATAATGCAAGAAGGAAGTACAAACGTCTAAATACGACAACAGTGATAAACACATTATGCAATAAACATGCCAACCCATCATATCAAATCATTAAAACACTAAACAAAAATGCAGTAACAGCATCTTAACCTTAAACGCGTTTTTGGATTGGTTTTAAAGCGATACTTTATAACAGACTCGAGACAAGACTATAAAGCAAGAAAACTAACTCACTAGCTCTGTTGTGTTGTTTTTTTTTTTTCAGAAAAAAAGTATATCAATCTCAGTATAAGAAAGGTCTTAAACAGGCTGCCTTGCATAACAAATATTGGTAATAACTGCTGACAGTCTCTAAGATTGAAGTCTTACAATATTGAATACAATGTATATGTACGAGGATATGTTCTACTGCATCCATACAGAATATGTGAAACTGTCTTATTATTAAATAAAGTAATACTTAAACTCTAGAAACATTTTCAGGAAAGAAATTCGAGTTACCCTTCGCTTGAATACAAGACAATACACAAAACACATAACTATTTTTAACAAGCTATTACATAACTGGAGAGATAAATGCAAAGCATTTATGCGGGGAGAGGGAAAGTTTCAAAACATGTATATAAGACACGTTGCTAATTGTAATTGCATTGTTGCACAACATCATTAATTCATGGTTTTGCAGTGGGACAAAAGTGTGTTGTCCTGCTCATTTATGACAATGGATGCTTAACGTAGTGCTAGAACTTTATATAAATAATTCAAGTACAGCTAATAAAACATGCATGTATGTATTTGTTAGCATAAATGTTAATTTACATTAAGGACTAAATAGTAGTAAATGTTTGTGCCAGCGTCTGGTACAGGACTTTCCAAAATAAAATAATATTTAAATTATCGACTGGCAAATATTTTCTGCCAACTTAAAAACTTCACAATACATCGTTTTTTAAATATTGTGTTCTTTTTTAAATTTGACGCTGCGTATGTTAAACACAGAGGACCACGTATAAAGTTGTTTCGCGTCTGTTTATGAAGCAGATCAACTTCTTTATTAAATCGCGTGTTCATTTTTTGAAAAAAGTAATAATGATTGCTCTTAAGCAACATACCTGATACCTCTATATTACCGCTGCATTATGGTCCTTTAAAAACTTTTTTCAAAATAGTTATGATTTATGTGTCTAGTCAATTACCTTGAACAGGAAGAGATAACAGGCAAACTTCCTTCATCCTTCAACAATTCCATTGGTGGCAGATTAGGGCCGAATCAGTATATATTGTTCATTACATTAACAAACGCAACAACAAGAAAAAGAGCAACTCGTGGCGTCATCACAACTAACTACCAAGACATCTTCTTCCAGGTATGTGCTCTCTGTTAGATTTGTTACATGTGATAGAGCAGATTTGCAGGACAAAGGTGTATGCCATTCAAACACAATTACAGTTTTGCTACAGAAACAAATCGTTATTCACTTCTAAACTGTAAATTAAAGTACATATATAAATTAAGACAAGAGCTGAACACAATTTTGATTTTCAATATTGCACATGCTAGTTGGAACCCGTGATTTAAATATTTGTAAATGAATAATATTTACGTGGCAAAGATCATTTTGTTTATAAATACAGAAATAATGACATTATATCTGCGTTTGAAGGTTGTCGTGTGGTTTGCTGTCTTTAAAAGATATATTGCGACAATGCGGTATAAATGTGTTTACCGATCATAACTAAATTCCATTTTAAACACAATATGTTCTTTTTCCTTTATTCGCAGTATATGTTATATGCAGTGATGCTCGTATATATAATTTCTATCCATTTCCAGAAAACAATGCAAGTCCGAATGATGAAGGCATTGGTCTTATTTGTACTTGTGTGTGTCGGAAACTGTTCAGCTAACCTTGTGGTGAGCTACTTAAGATTCTTTTTAATGTACTTTTAACTTCATGAAAAAAGTTGTGTGGGTCGTGTGTGTAATAAATAATGTAACGTTGTTAAAATGCATTCATGCAATCGTTCATTCATGCAATTAAATATGTAATATGTCATGTCTGACCAGGTATTCGATTCTGCAATGTTATTTAAATATTTGCAATGTGTAAATTGATCAGTCATCATATATCTGGTGGGGATTTATTATGGGAAACGAGTTTATTTTTTAAACGGAGATATGATATTCCGTTGCTACGGTCACTTAATACAGTTCTAAATTACATTTGTATTTGTAAACAGACATGTTAATATTTTATATGCGTTTACGTTGGAAAATTAACCAGAAATCGCTTAACATGGAAAGATTCGATGGTTAGTCATTCATTGAGCAACTCCTAAACATTGCATTTAAGGCTGGGAACGATACAAATGGAGATGGAGAAGCTTTCAAAACCAACAGAAGGAAAATCGGGGACGCGGAGGTGTTCACAATCACCGCTGCGGATGGAACACATTTGACAACCATTGATGTTTTCCGTGATGAGGTTGTAACAAACAGAGTTGTATTCTATTCCGTTCTGCATACGTGCGTGCGTGTACATATTGGAATTCACAGTATTCAATAAACATTGTAATTATATCAAAATTTCGTTTTATTTTAGGGACTTGAAATCGAGCTCACTGCAGATGGAAGCAAGTGTCGCCTAAGCCAGGTAAAACTATTTTATAAGTACGACTATAAGATAAATGAATCAACATAGTGTGATAAAGTATTGAATTATTAAACTTAAATTACGTACATACAAAACCATTATAAACAACAATGTTTTCTTAAGTCAATAAGCTTACATATAAATATAACCTTTAACATGAGGCAACCAATATTATTTGAGATCCATAGCAGTGACAAATACTGTGGAAACCCTCTAAACCGGATCCTCCCAATGCCGACATCTTTTCGGACTATTTATCCGGTCCCGTTTTGGTTTAAACAATATTTATTTAGCTATTCATATACAGCATTTAAGCAATATAATACAATACAAAGATGCTAGCTACTTATGACGAAATATGCTTAACATGAGGACAGCAAAGCGTAAATTAACAGAATTGAGAAAAAAGCTCGAAGCTTCCCGTTTTATTTACAAGATACCCATATCTAAAAAATCTTCATAATACAAGTCTTTAGCTCAATGTACCCTTTTATTGAATTAATTTTAAATTTGTTATCTGCTCGATTAAATGTTAAATCCCTTTTGTAATAAACAATAACTGATTTGATTTTGACTTCAAAAATATTAAGTGTTCTAGTGTTAGAACATTTGTCGTAAGTAAGATTATTGATACGAATCATTGAATTGACAATTATATTTAGCAACTGAGGCAGATATTACATTTTCTTTGCGTAAAATGTGTCCAATTTGATAGAGAACTATTGTATATGTTCATGCTGTTTTATTTAACAGGAACTTTGAATTAATATGACAAAAAGTGCTTATAAATTATGAATATATCATGCAAACTGTTACTATTACTCACGTGTGTTTCAATTTTTAAATAAACAGAGACTCATCAAACATTTAGATAAATTATCTCTTTTTGTAACCCTTATCTCCTTTTGACAAGACTTATATCATGGTTTTGACAAGACTTATATCATGGTTTTAACAAGACTTATATCATGGTTGTGACAAGACTTATATCATGGTTTTGACAAGACTTATATCATGGTTTTGACAAGACTTATATCATGGTTTTGACAAGACTTATATCATAATTTTGACAAGACTTATGTCATGGTTTTGACAAGACTTATATCACGGTTTTGACAAGACTTATATCATGGGTTTGACAAGACTTATATCATGGTCTCCTTTTGACAAGACTTATATCATTATCTCCTTTTGACAAGACTTTTATTATGGTTTCGAGTTGTTCCGGTTTAATTATATTACGCAAGTGCGAGTTGATGTTACGTGGCAGCTATTTGTTGGAGATGAATACAATATATATACCTGCTTTGTTAAAAGGTTCAGGACAACAGTTCGTGTTTTGATGAGGTTCCACTTGCGGACAATGAACCGGTTTCAGCGCGTATTTCTGACCGTTGCAAAGGCAGAGAGATCGTGACATTGAAGCCTAAGGATTGCGATGCTAAGTCCAGTCTCGAAAAAGGTAAATACTCACCTGTTTTTCCGACCAACTTACTAATATGATCAGTATGTATGATAACACCGAATATACGATCAATTTGTGCTAAGTTAAAACACAAGTGATCGTAGGATTCTACAAAATGCTTTAAAAATACCGTATATCGTACTTACTTATTTCTTATGTAGAGGCAGCCACTCGTGAAAAGCGGTTCATAAACGTTTGCGTACACACGGGACCTCGTGTCATTTGCGGGTGGGAGTGGTGGTTTCGCTGGGTATGCCGCACACGGCCAGTGGGTACTTGGGTCCTCTGTTAAAGCTTCAGCCTCGGACGACAAGATCGCACCAACAGCTTAACGCTTACTAACAAATGTCTGAACCTTTTATTTTTATATGACAACTTGCTTCAGTTCCTTTATTTTTTACAATAGTTTATATAATTATTATGACTATTTGGCTTATAATGTAGCGTGCTTTTCACAATTGTGTTGATTATTTTTGGACTGCTTTATTATATTTTCTACTCACGATGTTGGTGTCAACACAATACTTTATTAATAAGCCTTATAACTTATAAGCCACATACATCCAATTTATTTCACATTAATATAATATTAATATTAACACTGTTTTCCAATGCATTTCTTAGTGAGAGGTTTGTCGTTAAAATAAACAGATTTATGAGAGAATATCTTCATTGTTCAACAAATTGAAATTGTGTATTTAATATCTAAATGCATATTTTTTTCCGATCCATTAAGGATTTTCAATATTCAGTTAATTTCGTTTAAGCAGAAAGAGCCTTTCCATACATCCCGAATTCTTGCACAATTTCATAAAAATTTAACTGTATATGTTTCCTTTTACGTTTTTGATTGCTGTTGTTTGATTTATTGTTATTTTGACGCATGCGTATTTATGTCTATGCTTAAGTCGCAAATAAACTTTCTGTTCCTGTTTCTGTTATAAAGCGAACTGGCAATAAATTCTCAAAAAAACAGATGTTGTTGATTTAACCTTTAGCTTCTATAAATTCAAGTGTTTACACATTCAAATGTTTTAATGGAACGGATTTCTATAAGGAAATCCATTATTAAAATATTGAAATTTAAAGACTATATTCTGAAACGGTCCTCCACTCAGCCTAACGTTAGTTTAATCAGAATAATTACGAGTGTTTTTCTAACGGTCATTTCCTCAACTGGCTTTGAAATTCAAACACATTAGGATAGCTCGCGATTACTCGACTGAGGGAAAATTTGGTAAAGTACCGCATTTGTACATAGGGCCTCATTTAAACAAGTGTTATGAACCTTAACATTCGCTCGACTATAAATACCCATAGTTTAAATATATACATGCATGTGTAACAATATTGCAGAACAAAATCAAAGTTTAATTGAGTGCCATGTCTCAGTTAATATGTATAAATATGAGAACAAAGATAACTGGTGAACATCGCCATTAAATAAATGCATTTTATTTGTTTGTAAACTCTGAGTTTGTGGTAGTGTTGCACATTACCCTGTCATTGGATGAAGACAATAAATTGCGGCGTTTTTTTTTCGTCATGATAAACGCCTGTACATACTCACCACCGCAATAACACCACCACTTTTGTCCTTGGCGTCAAAGCAAGGTTCGACAAATGAGTACGAGCGTTAACGTATCTTTGATGAATGTTGAACCATATGAAAGAGAGCCTTTTCTCTCGATTTTGGTTACTGCTGTTAACTATCTGAACTTCGAAAAGAGCATGTTTCATTCAAAACAAATATTTATTAAAAAATCAAAAGAGTACGCTGTGAAATTATTTAACGAATAACATTGTCAAATGTTATTTGATCCATATATCACAATGCGATTTTATAGAAAATATAAACGCAATTAAAACTCGACGACAATTTCCAATTATATTTATATAAGTAGAATAAACATACTATCAAAGTATGGGGCATTTTACTCGCATTACTGGCAAAACGTATGCATCAAATAGATCGTTCAGTTAATAAATAAAAACGACTGCTGCATTATTATGGTGGTAAGGCAGTTGAGATTGAAAAAGTCATAAGGCCGAAACATTAGCATGTTTTCGGTAAAATGCATGTTTATCTGATACACTAAAAATATTAGCGCGGAAGAACCCCATAAACTGCGAACAACTCCCACATACGGTAAATAAAGATTCATAGTACATAGTATTTAGATGAATTCAAATTGCGGTAAGCTGTGCCGAAATATATTATAAGACCAGTGCGCCCTATAGGCGTCATAATGGTGGTCCTTAGGTCGTCAATATGTACTTTATACCGGCAGTCGTACAACGGAAACATTCTGAACAATGTATTCAATCAAATCGTTATTTGTCGAGGATGTATTACAAACAGTACACCAGGTTCGTAACCACAGTTATGCACTCGATGAAATAAACTATTGTCACACCATGATATATCCAAGATTGTACACAGTATAACATTTTCTTCTTTAAACAATGTGTGGTGGTTTACACTTTTAGATACAGAATATAGGTACAAGATGAGACGACTGAAAAAATTGCATGTGTATGCCATGAGTTAATTATTTATTGTTAGACACTGTGAATGGTACAATAAAGGTTTTATAAGAAGTCTTAATTGGTAAACGCTATTCATTGCCGTCAAAATAAAATCCTACCTGACTTGAAACGAATAATTGCCCGCTTTTAATGAAACAATTCTTTTTTCATCGATCTTAAACGACGTTTCATACATCGTCGGCTGTAGTCAATAATAAGAATTCTACCACAGTCGCACACCAATAACCAACGCATGCACATTATAATGAGAAGGAAGCTTACCGTGGATTAATACCCCGATATACCAACGGTTGTTTCCCTCGCAAAGCGCGTGAATACATTATACCGAATAAACTTACAAAATCTTTACTTCTTAAAGTACTTATAACCGAACTAACGCACTGGAAGCAAAGTTAATTCAATTTTTCTGTCTATAAAATTAGTGTTAACAAGAAGAAAAGGCACATTTAAGCTGTGTTAGGGGATCTAGTTATTATATTTATTATATATTATTTTATTCTCTGTTGAGAAGAGAACTCTGTAAAATAGGGGAAAGAAGAACGTAAAATAGGGGAAATAACCCTGTAATTAAGAGGATATAACTTTAGAATATAGGGCAGATAACCCTGTAAAAAAAAGTAGATAATTATGCAAAATAGAGACGAGAACTCTGTAAAATAGGTAAGAGAAGTCTGAAAAAGGGGGATAACGCTGTAAAATAGCGGAAATAACTTTGTCATATACAGGAGAGAACTTTAGAATATATAGCAGATAATTCTGTAAAATAGAGTAGATAATTCTGCAAAAAAATAGAAACGAGAACTCTGTAAAATAGGTAAGAGAAGTCTGTAGAATAGGGGAGAGAACTCATTAAAATTGAGGAGAAAACTCTGTAAATTAGGGCGATAGAAGTCTATAAAATAGGGGAGAGAAATCTGTAAAAGAGATGAGAGAACTCTTCAAAATAGAGGAGAAAACTATGTAAAATAGGGGAAATAACTCTGCAAAATTAGGGTGATAACTCTTTAAAAAAGAGAAATTACTCTGTAATAAAGAGGAGAGAATTCTGTAAAATAGAGTAGAGAATTCTGTAAAATAGAGGAGGGGGCTCTGTAAAAATGGGGAAATAACTCTCTAATATAGACGAGAGAATTCTGTAAAATAGAGTAGATAACTCTGTAAAATAGAGGAATGAGCTCTGTAAAAATGTTGAAATAACCCTGTAAAATAGACGAGAGAATTCTGTAAAATAAAGTTCAGAACTCTGTAAAATAGAGGAATGGGCTCTGTAAAAATGGTGCAAAAACTCTGAAAAATAGACGGGAGAACTCTGTAAAATAGAGGAGAGAACTCTGTTAAATAGGAGAGAGAAATATGTAAAATAGAGGAGAGAACTGTGTAAAATGGTGGAAATAACTCTGTAATATAGAGGATAGAACTATAGAAATAGAGGCGAAAAATATGTAAAATAGGGAAATAATTCTGTAATATAGAGGAGAGAACTATATAATAAAGAGGAGAGAAATTTGTAAAATAGTGGAGAGACATCGGTAAATTAGAGGAGAGAACTCTGTAAAAAGGAGGAAAAAAACAAAATTGAGGAGATAACGCTGTAAAATAGGGAAAATAACTCTGTAATATAGATGAGATAACTGTATAATAAAGAGCAGATAATTCTGTCAAATAGAGTAGAGAACTCTGTTAATTAGCGGAGAAAACTATGAAAAATAGAGGAGATAACTTTTAAAAAATATGTAAGATAACTCTGTAAATAGGGGAAATTTCTCTGTAAAATAGAGTAGAGAACTCTGTAAACAGGGGAGATAACTCTGTAAATAGGGGAAATAAGTCTGTAATATAGAGAAGAGAATTCTGTAAAAAAAGGTAGAGAACTCTGTAAAACAGAGGAGAAAACTATGTAAAATATGGGAAATAACTATGGAAAATTGGGTAGATAACTTTGTAAAATAGGGGAAATGACTCTGTAATATAGAGGAGAGAATTTTGTAAAATAGAGTAGAAAACTGTGGAAAATAGTGAAGTAAACTCTGTAAAAAAGAGGAGAGTACTCTGTATAATAAGAGAGAGAAATATGTGAAATAGGGGAAATAACTCTGTAATATAGAAGAGAGAATTTATATAGAGCAGATAATTATGTAAAATAGAGGCGAAAACTATGTAAAATAAAGTAAATAACTGTGTAAAATAGAGGAGTGAACTCTGTTAAATAGAGGAAAGAACTCTGTAAAATAGGAAAGAGAAATATGTGAAATAGGGGAAATATAGAGAAGATAATTTTGTAAAATAGAGTATAAAATTCTGTAAAATAAGGAAGACAACTTTGTAAAATATGTAAGAGAAGTCTGTGAAATAGGGGAAAAGAAATCTGTAAAATAGAGGAGAGAACTCTTTAAAATAGAAGAGAAAACTCTTGTAAATTAGGGGGATAAAACTGTATAAAATAGGGGAGAGAAACTATGTAAAATAGAGGAGATAACTCTTTAAAAAAGAGGAGAAACCTTTGTAAATTAGGGGAAGAGAACTCTGTAAAATATACGAAATCTGTTAAATATATGAAAAAGCTGTGTTACAGACTGGACTGGCTGAACAAATATTGACAAACATAAATACTTCTGAGCCTAACGCGTTAAGTACGTGTGACCTTAAGGTAAGTAGCCAAGTAGCTTACCAGTGTACCGTCTATATATGACATGCATAACAAACAACAATCAAAAGTTAAGTTTTATTGAGGAGAGAACTCTTTAAAATAGAGAAGAAAACTGTAAATTCGTAGGAGAGAACTCTGTAATATAGTGGAGAGATATCTGCAAAATAGGTGAGATAACTCTGTTAATAAGGGGGAAAAACTCTGTTAAATATACAAAATAGCCGTGTACTAGATTGGACTGGCTGAACAATTATTGACAAACATTAATATGCCTGAGCCTAACGCGTTAAGAACGTGTGACCTTAAGGTTAGTAGCCAAGTAGCTTACCAGTGTACCGTCTATATATGACATGCATAACAAACAACAAACAAATATTACGTTTTATTGATGAGATAATTCTTTAAAATAGAGGAGAAAACTCTGTAAATTAGGGGGAGAGAACTCTGAAAAATAGGGAGAAAAATCTGTAAAATAGAGGAGGGAACTCTTCAAAAAAGAGGAGAAAACTATGTAAATTCGGAGAAAACTATGTAAATTCGGAGAGAGAACTCTGTTAAATATACAAAATAGCCATGCACCAGATTGGACTGGCTGAACAATTATTGACAAACATATACATTTCTTAGCCTAACGCGTTAAGAACGTGTGACCTTAGAGTTAGTAGCCAAGAAGCTAACCATTGTACCATTTATATATGACATGAATAACAAATAATAAATAAACTTTCAAATGTAAAGTTTTATTGAATAACATTACAATGAAAAAAGATATCTGTCTAGTTCATCTAAGGACAAATCCTTTAAATAGAGCAGAAAACTCTGTAAAATACATAATAGCACTGGCTTAACAATTATTGACAAACATTAATATTTCTGAGCCTGAGAATGAATATAATTCAAATCTCATGTTAAAGTTTTTCATTCACTGAAAAACCGCTCTATTGTCACCTTAATTATAATCCATTTAAACACAAATCAGATCTCTGTTTCTGATATTATACATTTAATAGTCGTTGCAGATATTCTTTATTAATGTGGGCTTTGTCCTCGACTTACTTGTTTCATGAAATAAGTCGTAATTGAATCGATCCTTAAGACACTTACTCAACTTGTTAATTCATTGAAAAAAGAACTCGGTATGTGAACTTTTAAATTAGTATACTTTGTGTCTTGTGAAGATTGTAAATTTGTGCGTTGATTGAGGATATAGCTGTATGATTTAATCGATAAATATATCACTCATGAATTGAAGAACATAATGGTTACTGGCTCTGCATTAGCGGTTATCTGAATATATCTGGAAAAAGTGTGTGTGTGTAATAGGTCATGTCCGACCAGGAATTCGATTCTGAAATTTTATTTTAATATTTACATTGTGTAAATTGAACAGTCATCCGGTGGGATTTATAATGGAAAACGAGTTTATTTTGTAAACGGAGATATGATATTCCGTTGCTACGGTCACTTAATACAGTTCTAAATTACATTTGTATTTGTAAACAGACATGTTAATATAGTTTATGCGTTTACGATGGAAAATTAACCAGAAATCGCTAAACATGGAAAGATTCGATGGTTAGTCCTTCATTGAGCAACTCCTAAACATTGCATTTAAGGTTGGGAACGATACAAATGGAGATGGAGAAGCTTTCAAAACCAACAGAAGGAAAATCAGGGACGATGAGGTGTTCACAATCACCGCTGCGGATGGAACACCTTTGACAACCATTGATGTTTTTCGTGATGAGGTTGTAACAAACAGAGTTGCATTCTATTCCGTTCTGTATATGTGCGTGCGTGTACATATTGGAATTCACAGTAATCAATAAACATTGTAACTATATCAATATTTAGTTTTATTTAAGGGACTTGAAATCGAGCTCACTGCAGATGGAAGCAAGTGTCGCCTAAGCCAGGTAAAACTATTGTATAAGTACGACTATAAGATAAATGAATCAACATAGTGTGATAAAGAATTGAATTATTAAACTTAAATTACGTACATACAAAACCATTATAAACAACACTGTTTTCTTAAGTCAATAAGCTTTTATATACATATAACTTTTAACATGAGGCAACCAATATTAATTGAGATCCATAGCAGTGACAAATACTGTGGAAACCCTCTAAACCGGATCCTCCAAATGCCGGCATCTTCTCCAAAGCGGACTATTTCTCCGGTCCCGTTTTATTAACAAGATATCCATATCTAAAAAATCTTCATAATACAAGTCTTTAGCTCAATGTACCCTTTTATTTAATTGATTTTAAATTTGTTATCTGCTAGAGTGAAGAATAAATCACTGTTGCTATGAACAATAACTGATTTGATTTTGATTTTGAAATAAAACATGTTAAGTAGTCTAGTGTTGGAACATTTGTCGTAAGTAAGATTATTTATATGAATCATAGAATTAAAAATTAAAGGTTGCACTGAAGCAGATATATATTTGTTTTTGCGTAAATTGTGTTCGATTTGATAGAGAACTATCGTATATGTTCATGCTGTTTTATTTAACAGGAACTTTGATTTAATATGACAGCAAAAGTGCTTATAAATTTTGAATAAATCATACAAACTGTAACTCTTACTTACGTGTGATTATATTATAAACTATACAGAGACTCATTGAACATTCATTTAAATTACCTCTTTTTTTACCCGAAATCCCCTTTTAACCAGACTTTTATCATGGTTCCAAATATTTCCGGTTCATTTGTTTACGCATAGGTGACTTAATGTTACGTGGCAGCTATTTGTTGAAAATGGATACAATATATAGATATCTGCTTTGTTGAAAGGTTCAGGACAACAGTTCGTGTTTCGACGAGGTACCACTTGCGGACAATGAACCGGTTTCAGCGCGTATTTCTGACCGTTACAAAGGCAGAGAGATCGTGACCTTGAAGTCAAAGGATTGCGACGCTAAGCCCAGTCTTGAAAAAGGTGAACAATTACCCGTTTTTTCTCAAATAACTTACTAATATGATAAATATTAATGATAAAACCGAATATACGATCAATTTGTGCTAAGTTATACTTCATTTAATTAAAAAACACAAGTGCTCGTATGATTCTACAAAATGCTGTAGGAAAATACCGTATATCGTACTAAGTTATGTCTTTTGTAGAGGCAAACACACGTGAAAAGTGGTTCCTTTGCATTTGCACAAAGAAGGAACCTCGTGTCGTTTGCTGGTTTGAGTGGTTTCTATGCTGGGTATGCCGCACACGGCAAGTGGATGTTTGGTACTGGTGTTTATTCTCCAGCCTTGGACGACAAGATCCCACCAACAGCTAAACGCTTACTTACATCTGTCTGAACTTTGTTATATGACAACTTGCTTCAGTTCCTATGTTTTTACATTAATTTATACAATAATTATTACTGTTTTGCTAATTATGTAGCGTGCTTTTAAAATTATGTTGATTGTTTTTTTTTCCTGCTTTATTATATTTTCTACTCACTCTGTTGGTGTAAACATAATACTTTATTAATAAAGACTTCCTTAAAAACCACATACATCCAACTAAGTCCACTATACTATAATATGAATATGAAGACTGTTTTCCAATGTTTTTTTTTTCTGAATGAGCTGTTTGTCATTAAAATATATAGATGTATGAGATAATATCCTCTTTTTTCCCTAAATTGAAATTTCGTATTTAATATCTTACACCATTTTTTTTTTATCCATTATGGATTTTAATTATTCACTTTATTTGTTTAAACAGCACGAGCCTTCTCATACATCCTACATTCTCGCGAAAATTGTTAAAAAATGCATAAACATGTAATTGGAAGTTATGCGTTTCACTTTTTCTGTTTTCTTCTTGTTGTTGTTATAACGCTTGTGTATTTATGTATATGCTTAAGTCTTAAATAAACTTTCTGTTCCTGATTCTCTTATAAAGTAAACTGGCAATAAATTCTCAATAAAATGATGTTGTTGACTTAACCTTTTGCTACAATAAGTTCAAGTGTTTACACATTCAACTATTTTAAGGATTTCTTTAAGGAAAAAAAAGTCAAAATATTGAAATTTAAGGGCTTTATTTTGAATCATTCCTCACTCAGTCTTACGTCAGTTAAAGCCATTAAGCATACTTACGAGTGTTTTTATCTTACGGTCGTGTCCTTAACTGGCTTTGGAATTCATAACCTTAGAATAGATGAGGGACAATTTGATAAGGTACCGCATTTGCGCATAGGGCCTCATTCAAACAAGTGTTATGAACCCTAACATTCGTGCGACTACGAATATTCATAGTTAAAATATAAACATTATGTGTTAAAATGTTGAAGAACGTAATCAAAGTTTAATTGCTAAGTCTAAATAAATATTTATTTCCTTAAAAAAAAGTAAACTGATGAAACCTCGCCATTAAATGAAATGACTTTTTTTTTACAAACGATGAGGTTTTTTTTATAGTGTTTTGTACATTCACCTGCCATCGGATGAAGACAATAAATCGCGGCCCGCGTAAGTGCCTTTCCACGGCGTTTTTATAGCGTCATGATAAACGCCCGTGTATACTCACCACCGCAATAACACCACTGCGTTTGTCCTTGGCGTCAACGCCGGGTTTGACAAATGATTACGAGCTTTAACGTTTCTTTGACGAATGTTGAACCATATGTAAGACAGCATTCTCTCTCAATTTTGTTTACTGCTGTTAACTATTTATACTTAGAAAAGAGCATTTTTCATTCAATAAAAATATTTACTCAAAACCGTAAGAGTACGCTGTAATTTATTTATATAATAACATTGCCAAATGTTATTCGGTCCATACATCACAGTGTCATTTTATAGATAAATTTAGACGAAATTGAAAAACAGCGACAATTGACAAATATATTTCTATAAGTATAATAAACATACTCTCAAAATATGGGGCATTTCACTCGCATTACTTGCAAAACGTATGCATCAAATAGATCGTTCCGTTAATGAATACAAACGACTGCTGCATTATTATGGTGGTAAGGCAGGTGAGATTGAAAAAGTCATTAGGCCGTTACATTAGCATTATTTCGGTAAAATGTATGTATATCTGATAAACTATAAATAATTGGCGCGGAAGAACCTCATAAACTGCGAACAACTCACACATAATCTAAATAATGATTCATAGTACATAGCATTAAAATGAACTTAAATTGCGGTAAGCTGTGACGAATATAAGGCCAGTGCGCTCTATAGGTGTCATAATGGTGGTCCTTAAGTCGTCAATATGTACTTTATATAGGCAGTCGTACAACGGAGACATTCTGAACAATAAATTCGAACAAACCACCGTTGTTTGTCGAGAATTTATTACAAACAGTACATCAGGCTCGTAACCACAGTTATGCACTCGATGAAATAAACTATTGTCACACCATGATATATTCGACATTGTACACAGTATAACATTTTCTTCTTTAAACAATGTGTGGTGTTTTACACTTTTTGATACAGAATATAGGTACAAGATGAGACGACTGAACGGAATTGCATGTATATGCCATGAGTTAATTATTTATTGTTGGACACTGTAAATTGAACAATATATGGTTAATTAGAGTCTAATTTGGTAAACGCTATTAATTGCCGTCAAAAGAAAATCCTTCCACGTCTGAAACGAATACTTGTTTGTTTTCAATGAAACACAGTTTTTTTGATCAATCCAAAACGACATTGTAAACATCGTTGGCAGTCGTCAGTAAAAAGAAATATACTTAAGGTAGCGCACCTGTTATGGGCACCTTTCCAAATATAATTTTATGTACTATTGTCTTACTCAGCATCATGTCACTGAAATACATACACATTTTCAGGTAGGCTTTCCATGCTTAAAAAAATATACAGATTAAAAAAAAAAACACCCCCACGCTCGGCTTTTGTCCAGTTGCAACCCTGTGGTATATGAAAGTTCCATAATTCACCCAGATTTCCAAATATGGGCATGCAGTTGATGTGTACAGATGCAGTAAAGGTGTTTAAAGTTTAAACAAGATGAAATAAGTATTATTTTTAAGACATTTATTTAGCGCCATAAAAAGTAAGTGGTTTCAGCCAAGTAGAAAGTGGGTTGGTAAAAAACAAAGTGTCATAAAATTCAAAATAGTATCATTTGAGTAATATTTTGAACTTAGTTTTTATAGATACACTATATACAGCAAAAATACCAAGAAATAGACAATTAAAATTGCAACATATTTAACAATTAACATAGCGTATATGCTATATTAAATCAAATTACGTAAGCAAAGAAATAAAACGCGTCGCAAAATAAATGCGTTGTCGGTAGGATTCGAACCTGCGCGGGAAGATCCCAAAAGATTTCCAGTCTATCGCCTTAACCACTCGGCCACGACAACTTCACATTAGTTCCTGCTTAAATTAGATATCCATAAGTAAACAGGTAAAAAGGCTCTTCAATCTTCGAAGAAATCGCGGGAAATCATTACAGGTGCGCTACATTAAAAATAAAAAAAATAAAGCATACTAACAATAGAAAGAGCTCGTGAATAAAATATCATCACACGGTTTGTAATGACGGCATGGATTTGATAAGGGCTATCCTGGACACCAGTCAAATATCTGCCTGGAAGTTGAGTTGTTGTCACCAAGCACCTGCAAGAGACAAAATTGCATGTTCAATATTTATCGAATTGTCACCATGAACACGTTTCATCTTTTTATCGTTCGGAATTGTTAGTTTAAACCTATTTATTTTAGCTCGATTGCATCGAAAGCCGTAGGCTTATATAAACGCTCTCGGATCCGTTTCCTGAGACTAGAACCAGTACTTGGTATCTTTGGGGGAGATAAAAGGAACGCTACCAGTGGGGTTCGAACCCATGATCTCCCGATCGCTAGGCGGACACCATATCCACTACGCCACGGCGATCTTGTCGGAATTGGTCAAGTTGGTATTCAAGCGTATCATGTCAAAATTGGCTGAAATTCCAAATATAGTATTGAATTAAAACAAGTTATGGGTAGGTTTATGGAATCAAATATTTCTTATAATCATAGGTTGTTCCATTTTTAGTAATTCACTTAAAGCAAAATGTCAAGAAATGGCACAGGGAGCGAAAACACTTTTTAAAAAGTATATACATGTATAACAACGAATTAACACATTTTAACATCCCCCAAATAACTATCAACACCGCATCCACTTCAACTACCACCACGACAATCATAACCTCCACCATCGATGCCACCACCACGATTACTATCACAATCTCTACCACTACAATCATCCCAACCACACGAGCATAACAACGATACGTGTATATCACCTCTACGTCTATTGCCCGATATACCCAACACCAATACAACAAAGTTTACTTTAAATCATACAAAAATAAAATCATATTACATGTTTTTGAATCATGACGTCAGTGTGGTTTCTCCGATCTGCCTTGGAATTTGTAGAGGCTGGAGCATTATAAACGCCGTGTATCTTCGAGTGTGTGACATGTTCCTGTTGAATAAGACGTCGCGACTGGACGGGTGGAATAAAGGTATCACTGTCCGATATATTTCTGCCAGAATGTATCAGTTGAAACAGGCAGAGTAAAACAGCCATGAGGCTTCCTAAAACGATTGACACGATCTTCATTTTCTTACACTGATATTAGTTCAGTTGTATTATTAATCTAATGTCTTCTTACATCAGAACACAGCTTTCTGGCTTAATACTTGTTTCACATATACGAAAAAAATGTCAAGGTCGTAATGATTCATTGTATGTAAGATAAACATCACTTTTACATAACACTGTCAGAACTGCGCTCAAACTTGTAAACGGCAAACTACATGGTGGATAATAAATCCACTAAACAAGTTTAATATTTAAACTCGCTATTATTGTATTCACATGCATTGCAACAGGACGTATGTTTTGTGATCTATTACAGATGTATAAAGCTCATATTAGTTACGCCAGTTGCGTCAATGAAATGTTGTTCATCAAGCCCAAAATGATTACGTTCAAGAGAAGTGCTCATGCATGCGATATGTTTCGCTCTAAGTTATTCGGAGTTTTCAGTTACCCGGTACTCTCCGCAGTTTGCTACGTAATGAATGAATGCACAAAGTCCGAGTTAAAGAAAGAAAGACTGAGAAAAACAACATTTAATTCCGTTATGACAATTATTTTAAATAATAACTGTATTCTGTTTGCCATAATTTAATATGAATTATGCCACTTTATAACACTGTATTATTATAAATGAATGTTCCGCGGAATGTATTTAAGTTCTCAGTAATCGTGTGTTTTTTGGAGCACCGGTTGCTAAATAACTAATGGCGTCATTGTATTGACAAGTTATCAATACGTTGGAATGCAGTTGGCATTCAGAGTCTTATGCCAAATTAATTGTGAATATTATGGAAGATAATATCCGCCAGTAAATGCATGCTGCCAAATGACTACACAATTATTTTAATTACTGACATATGCTTACCGATATATGAAAAGGACATGGCATTTTCATTTTGCCTTTTTTGCTGTGCAAGCATTTTATCTGCTATGCTTTTGAATGCTAAGTTAACAATTACTCCATATATACTCAAACCCGGTAGAGTCGCGGGTTGGGTTAACTCGCGGTATTTTATTAGCGCCCTCTGGATTTTGTTTATTCAAAAACCTGCGTGACCTACTTGTTAAATCTGGAAGAAAATTCCCCTCGCTACCAATATTAATCGATTATTTTGTGATTAAATGTCTTAAAATACGGACTCCAACAATATTTGAAATTTCAGAGTTAAATTGATATTTGTTTAGAAAAAATCGGACAGAGCTTGACAATAACAGTGATTTTTATTTCATTTGGTGTCTTAAATTCCATATATTTAAATTGTTATAAACGTATTTGATTGTTACTTTGAATGGTATGTCAGATCTTTGTTCATTCATGTTTACTTTAATATAAGTGCTGTTTAACTTATTTACCGCCGCGGATCAATCCGACTAAAAAATAAACAACAATGACGGACAGTGGTGTTGTTTTTGTTGCTACCGCAGTTAAAATTAAAGGACTTTCGTCATAAGAAGGCAATTATCCAATGAAGTTCAGTTAAATATGTTTGTCTTTTAAATTATTTATCTGATATATGAAGAAAGTTTCTAGACGCAAATGAATATTCTTAAAGTACCGGGACTCTACCGGGTTGCAGGCTATGTCCTTTATTCTTGTGTGTTAATGCCATCTGCATTAAAATTTTCGGAATTTGTATTCATACTATTTCGATTGGCATTCTTTGTTTCAATATGTGCGTGTGACTGCATTGCTACTGAAAGTAACTTGCTGTTAATAACTGTGTGGATCTTTAGTACTTCTAAAGTCGATTGCTATTGCGTTTTTGGATTCAGATTTAATCTTCTTTGTCGCATACTCCACACTTATCAATATTTCATATTGCAAAAAGGGAACCAGTAATAACACAATAAATTCTAGGGCAAATAACTATATACGAGTTGATCAATCTGAGCAGCAAGATTAGACTTTCGTATTTTTCCGTAATTACAATGTGAGCGAATGAAAACCTCAACATTACGCCTATTGTNGGAAGGAAACTGTTGAATCGACGATTCCGCGCGGCCCTTTTGAATGTTTCTACTGCCCCATATAGTCTACTGACCCCATATAGAATAATATTGGGTCAGCATGTGACGTCATGTTAGTCTACTGACCCCATATACAATATATGGGGTCAGCATGTGACGTCAAACAGCCAATGGGAGAAGAGTATTTTGCAGTTGGCGTGATATAAGCTGATGTCTATTCCATATCTATAAATGGATATTTCCCATTATATGTCTTATATTGTGCAAATACCAGCATATATAAGTGTATTAAAGTAAATTAGAAATGTAATATGTTCTTCGTATTAATTTATAAACTGTATAAATATTCATTAACCGTTTGATATATTAAGATGCTATAAACTACATAACAATCAATTCATGCGGTGAATAAGGGAATACCAACTGAAACAACAATAGCAACACAATTTAACCTTTTTGTTAAGTTTAATTATTTAGAAATGGATGTTCAACCTTTATTTAAAACAAAACAACAGGGTATACACCAAATATGTTTTAAAACGATATTTCTTTAAAAATAATAATAAATAGAACTCCACACAGTCTTCTTTTATGGGTTCCTCATTTCCTTACTCTGTCATTTTGTGATGCTGATTCTGACTGTAACTTTGGAATGGATTGAGGTTTTCTTTAATAACTTGCCACATATGATTTATTAAATGCATGACTCATTTCTGGGTGGATAAGGTCATGTTTAACGAAGATCATGGTCAAAAGTAGCGTTTAGCGATCAATTGCAAACTAATTTAAACAGAATATAAAACTGCGCTTGAATTTCACTAAGGTGGTACTTAATGTTTGAAATAAGAAGAAAGCTAGAACTCGTATTGATTGCACTAATTATATAAAGCAGTAACATCTCAGCTGCATCTTATTTCCTTACCAAGAACTGTTCAGATAATAAAAATGCAATGTAAGCACTACATTAATCTATATTTTCATTTAATGAGGTTCATAAATCCTAACTTTATTATCAGCTTAGCAGATCAAAGGATCACTGATTTCTTTTATTGGTAAAAGAACAACAACCTGATTTTCTCATGGTTCTCTGAGTAATACTGGGCTAATGTGTTACTGAGCATTTATTGCACTGGCTATGTAAAGTGAATTGAGGTGCATCAAGCAGCTTACTTATTGCCTATAATTAACAGACAATTACCTGAACTCAATGGAACACAACTCAATAAACCATTCTTTATGGAAATATTTCAGTAATAAAACTCAGCAGGTATTGAACAATGTTTTGTTTTTATTGATCAGGTAGTCATCAGACACGATTTTGTTATGCCGCGTTGCATCGTGTTGATTATAACAATTAATTTTCTTATTGACAACAATACTTAACCTTAAAAAAAAATATAGACACAATATATTGTCATGCTTATGAATAAAATATTAATATACATTCATGGTCAAATGATCATTAAAAGATTTTTTTTTTTCGCTATGACTCCTTACCAAAATTAAAAGAAACTTGTATACTTTTATTTGGCCAGTGCTTCAGAAGCGAGAATTTTTGTCAGCACTTGTGCTGTTTTTTGGGGTAAACTCTCAAATATGAGTCATGGTATACAGAAACATTGATCTTAAAAACTTTTACTTACATGTAAGTGTACAAAAACACAAACCAACCATATACAAGCAAATAACTACTTTTATGTAAAAACTGATTTAAACTACTGTTTACTCCACTAGTATTCGGCATAAAACGATTTGTTTACATGAGGCCATCAACATGCCAGTTTAAAGAAATGTATATGTAAATTTGAAATTTGTATGAATATATCTTTATATGCTGAAGTTTGGATGTTTTATTTATGCAGGATAAAACATAATGCCTTGTTGGTGTTAAAATGTTATGTACTAGTAACTATTGTCTGTTCAAATGTCACAGTGCACTTTCAGCAGTGTTTGAAATTGTTGTTGAGCAGATATGTTTTAATTATTTTTACAAGAGTACAGCTTCTGCAGTGCGGAACAATTTGAAAACTAAAACTTTTTTGTAACTAAATAACTTCGGAAAAAGGTAGTTTTTTTAATACGGTAACTACTCTTAAAACAAGTGTGCACTCTTAAGTTTTCGGACACCCTTGATTTTAGCCAAAATAATCATTTTTCGCTTTCTTATTTTTGAACATCCAAATTGTTTCCTATAATAAATTACTTAAAGTTTTCGGACAGTCGAATGTTATCATTATTCTTTACTTGTGTGTTCATCCGGTGAGACATCGCACACGTTTGTTTTACAACCTTATGATGGACTTAAAACTGGCATATGAATGCAAGAAGTAAGTGGAACATAACAGTTGCATTATTATGGTTAATCGTCATGTTTACCGGTTCATTACAGTGGTTTAACCGATATCTAAAAGTTATGAATTTGAAACGATCATAGTAGGTAAACAATCACTTTTTTGTTTTAGAAAGCAATTAAGGTATGATAACAGTTCGAGCAAATGTTTATAATACAATTGCTTTTGAAAATGAGTGTTTTGTTATTAAATGCCACTTAACAGTTCAGTTATCTATAAAAGGCAACATGGCCTTTTCAGATCGTGTGTGTGACAACTGGTCTGCACATGTATTGCGCCATATTTGAAAATGAAAATGCAACAATTCAAGTACTATCAACGAAATCCTAATTTCCACAGTTCATTTTAGTTAAATAACATAAAGTCCTTACTTGTGTATATTAAATGCTTACCATCAGGAAGGTGACATTAAACACAAGAATATCATCAAACATTAAGCACAATACAATCGGTATAATGTCATATTGTCTCTAAAGTTTCGGACATAATATTGTGTGCATATTTGTGTGTTTTTTAATTTTCTGACAAGAAAGAAAATAATTATTTTTAAGTGTCCAAAAACGTTTAATTACGTTCACAGTTCATCTGGAGGTTAAGGAAGTTAGATTTCCAGCATCAGTTTATAAAACTATGAAGGATGCTTGAAACGTGGATAAAGAAAAAGCAAGCCCTTTATAGTAATAATACTGTTACCAGGGGCATATCACCATCATAGATCATCATCACTATCATCATCAATCATCATCATTATCATCATCGCGCACAGGACACACCCTCTCTTATAAGTTTACAACTATGCCAAGTTATTTAAAATTAGTTCCAACACATGCCTAAGAGAATATGTATTTTTGGAAGTGCTAATTTTATCCAAGATGACACACTTTTTTCCACGTTTTGTACTAGATTATATTATTGCAAGGGTAACAACAAAAGTACCTTTTCTGTCAATTCAATATTTCAAAGTATTTCAGAAATGAGTGTCCACCAGTAATGTCCAATGATTGCACTAAACTGTTGTCTTAAATTGTGTAAGAACCCAACATTTATTGTGTGTGGAGCACAATACTGTGTGTCATGTTCTAAGAGTGATGAACTATATTCAATGCGACATGAAATACACCACGCAACATTAACCAACTACACTCAATGTTCTATTCAACAGCTGTCAAAAACCACAGATAAATGTGACAAAGTCTTTAATCATTATGTGAAGTTTCATTCGAATCCCTTTAATACTTTTTTAGTTATGATCTGCACTTCAAAAACACTAAAAAGAGAGTTACAGATATTGCATTCGAAAAACAATATCTGTAAATATTAAAAAAAATATGGTACTTTTACTCTGCACTTACTTTAAAAGCCTTTTTATCAATAAATGATGTGTCATTTAAATAATTTAAAAAGTTTACAAGATATGCTTTACAAGATAAGCTTTGCATCAGAAAATTGCTGTATGTAATTATGTTGCGTACAAAGGTTTGATGGCTTCTTCTATTTGATTGCCAATAAACTGGAAACCTGATGTTGTCACAGCGCAGCGATCTTTATCAGCAGTGATCAAAACACAGATTGACAGGAAACAATTAAGTTCATAACCACTGATAAGTCAGCTGAGAGAAAAGATGATAGATAAAGAAAACATACTTTCTGTTGAGTCATTTTAATACATTCAATACTGCAGGGTCATGCTCCCCACGTAAAACAAACTACCGGTAAACAAGAAATTAGCAAAGTAAACTAGCTCCAACAATACTGATAAGATAGGTTGTTGTTCTTTGCTATTTCTCTTAATGTCCTCTAGCAAAAGACAAAAAGTACAACATAACAATTAAGGCAGAAAAGTTGCAATTTAAACTCTATTTGGCTAAAATATAACCATCACTTATACCATTATCGCTTTTGAATAACAAAAGATGCTAGCCAAGTGTTGTTTTAAGCAACAAAGATCAATTTTTGTCATGCTTTCGTGCAACTGCATATGACAACGATTGCTAATTGATACCAATAGACGTTGTGTTACTGTTATGTGGCTTCTGAAAACAGCTGACTGCTTTTGTGTTTTATTTCTTAACGTTATTAATATCTGGTGTATTATACCAACCACGCTTCCGATAAGCACGTTCAAAATAGCTTACCAAATAAGTTATTTAATTTAATAAAGACACATGTTCGTATATTAATCATCAAAATGTACTTTAACCCTAATTTTTTTTAAATAGTTGATTAATTCAGGGTTTTCAAGATTTATTTAAGGAGGAAAAAGTTTAATTGAATGGGGCATACTAGGGGGTCCGGCAAAATGTGGAGAAATTTTGATGGATTTAGGCTACTTTAGGCAGTATTCAGTCAGCATATTTTAGTTACATGCTGGACAATACTTGACACATAATTATTTGGTAATACACATGAAGATTGAAGCTTATGAATTTCTTTAACACATTTATTTTATAATGGAAAGAATTTAATGTTAGTTGTCTCAGGTTTGTGATAAGGATGTATTACAGACTGAAATAAATTACTGTGTTTTCGTGTCCCACCACAATGTCTAATGTATNTTTTTTAAATATGGTCCACTGAAACATTCCTTACAGATCAGTCTGTGTGGACTGCAGTGGCAATGGCTTATATGAGATAACAATATATGCCGATGCACTAAACATGTACATGGTTTTCTCTTGAAAGGGTCCATTCGTTTTTGTTTTCTTCATTGTAATTTTTGTTTTCTTTATTTTATTGTTATTACAAGTTCTGTGATTACATATCAATCAGGTTGTGTTGTTTATATTTTAAGAAAGATAAATTAACGATTTTAACTGTTAGAGTTTGTTTTGCGACAAACCCTGTAACGAAAATGCACCTGCTGTCACGTGATTCGCTATTGGATAATATTAACCGGAAATGGAGAAACTGTACGATCGAGGAAAAGCATAAACACACAATCATATTTAGAAAGTATCAGAAAATCAAGGTGAGCGCAGGATGGACGTTGCAAGACTTATAAAAAATCATGTAAAATCACGTTTTATCAGCGTTGATCCTCTTCAAAAGAAATATCGATAAAAAAGTAATCAATCCAGCAAGTGTCCATCTGGAAATCTTGTATGTGTATGGTATGCGCATTGGAATGTTCTTGATCGATTTTTTAATGAAAAACTAACGATGTTTGAATTCAATAAATCAGGCGGTGATTACTCAGATAAAGCACTGACAACGTTCGCTTACGTGTTTATCACGCGTTATCGATGCGTAAAGTACGTCTGATTGACATCACTATGACAAAGCCCGAGGTGTGAGCGAAGACCACGCGCCATTATATACCGGCACATCATGAACTGAGGTCATATCTTACACTATCTACAAAGCACCACTACCCGATTTTAAAACCAGGCATGTCATATGTGATATCTGAAAACACAACTTCAAGAAATTTCGGCAACAATGGTTTTGGTCCGCGAGACTCAACGGGAACTCAAAGAAACAGTTACCAAATTCCGAAAGGCGTGTGCACAACTGTCGCCCATCGACAGGCGCCTTAAAGGCATGAGTCGCCGTTTTGAAGCCGCCAAGAGAGACGGCAATCAGTCCTTCTTGTATAATCTGCAAATAAAAATGTCGGCATTGGAGTGCGTGCGCTCGATGTATTACGAAAACTTGTATATGCGAGCAGAAGACATAAACATGTTACGTCATGACGTCCGATTCTTGATGCGTCATAAACACGTGGAGTCAGATGAGGAATACGAGGGCGAGGAAGATTGATTATCTCCCTTACTCAACGCTTGACTTCGTTTAAAGTAACTAGAGGCCGTAAGAAGGAAAGCTGGATGGACAATGTGGATGAGTGGATGTACCCATGAACTAGTTACTTACAGCAGGCTATTTTGTTATTTAAAGAGATTTCACTATTATATCACAAATAGTGAGAAGTCTTCAGTCTTTTTAATGAAGTATTCGACATCTACAGTAACGTGTAATCTCTGTCAAACCTTCTTTTAATGTTTGAACGATACATAATGAATATGCACGTGTTCAAAACAAAGCAACACTGACGCGAACTCCAATATGTATTATTAAAACACACGGATAAAAATAAAACGTGCAACAAGGAGGCATACTATTATTATTTTTTTGCATACGTTTTAATTACTTTTTTGATCAAAAAACAGAATGTAATTTTAAAAGGAGCATAATCCGATGATGCTTAAATTGTAAAAGCCAGAGTCCTACGGGTCTCTTTTTTGCATCCTCTTATTTTTCTCTCGAATATACATTGAAAGGTCACCGATATACAAGCACAAATTAACGTGATTGCCATCTATTCTGGTATTTACATGGCTGTTAACTCGCCGACTGAAACTGCCGTAATTTTCAGCTAAGCGGAGAAATGATGATTTGTTTGACATTATGATGAATCAAAATCGGAAGTGCTAATATGTCGGCAGTTAAATAAACCTTTTGCTTCAACATTTTCTATGGAGTACGCTCAAAGACTAATTATTAGATTCATATTTGTCATCTGACCGTTCTTGGAGTATGCACGTATCATATAAACACGAAGAGCATGTACAAGTTTTAGTATTATGCCTGTCTCAAATTAATGCTTCTTATAAATTCTCTTGCAAAAATCTGCTTTTCGTTTATAAGACAACCTTTGGAATGTTCCTTTGTTGTGTTTAGATGACTGCACCTTATATAAAAACGATGCGACAGAAACAATTTAAAGACACGCATGTCAAAATGCTGTTAACTAGAAGTCTCTCTGGGAGATCTTGGTAACGGAGTAGGGTGTAAAAAGTATCAAACACGACGCCGCAAACACAAATAAAAAATATGTATAAACTAAAGTTAAGAAAGAAACCTATATTATTACACTCATATAAGTGTCCAACACAGTTCGGGCAACTACCCAATATTCACTTAGGAATACGTATTACTTGCCAAAAAGGTAAGCTCGTAAACTAATCAAATTCATACCCCCATAACTGCTTCTAACGGGAATAACATATCGGATTATATCAAAAATGCAAAATAAATCAAATTAATAATTATTTTTAAAAGCTGATTAATATTGATGGACCGATTTAAAATCCCTTATTTTCTTTCGGAGAAAAAACTTCATTAAACGTTCACACGCATCAGAACAAAGTGGTAGTTCGCTGAACGAGCGTCTATTCTGGTCAGGCGCAGAATAGTTGTTTCGACTTTCGTAAAAAGTAAATATCTTAAAAATAATATAATCGAGTGCAGACATTAGGTACATATATATATGACGAATGTATAAATCATCTATTGACACGATTCTTAAATGCGATGATTCTCTAAATAATCAAACACATTTTAAAAGTGTTGACTTAGTTTGCAACGTTATAATTAAATATAAACGGTGTGATGTAAGCACTGGTGCAGAACTTCACTCTTTACTTCTTTAAAGTTCTCATCTCTTTAATTTCAAATACGTACTTTAACTGTTATACAATTGCTGGAAAGCGTCTTGTTTCTTCTGTCTGGTACATATATTGTAATACCAGTTTTACCATTCTTATTTAATATGCTTGTGAATTTGCTCTAGTTAAATGTTCATTGTTATTATCAGAACATGAACGGACTGCTTCAAACGGTTTTTTGCAAATTAAACCAATGTGTTCGTTTGACATCATGCAACTGTTGTTTTGTGTTCATGAGGTGTTCGTTTGACATCATGCAACTGTTGTTTTGTTTTAATGAGAAGAATCATATGAGACTTTGTATTTCGTTCTTAAACCTTTCAAACTTTTAATAGATATAAATGTAGCATGCATGTTTCTGTAATATGTATGCCTGTCGTTGTTGTCGTCGTTGTTATTTAACTATCAAAATAAAAGAAGTTCCAATTAGCAATGTGACTGATATAATATCAAATTTCGTTAACCCACCCTTTCAATGTCTCGAACCTTTAACCTCCCGCTCCGTAGGCAAACTCAGTAGGTAGACCGAGAAACCTGTATTATTATTGATGTCGTTCTATTTGCTAAACATGGGAACATGTGCATACGTTGTCAATATAAGACCATGCAGACTTTACGATTGAAATACGAACTAAGTATGACAACAACGTTCATACGAATTTTAAGGAATTCAAAAAACACGATGGTGATAACAGTTTTGGCATCATCTCGAACTTTGCCGAGAAAGTATTGATTATCGATTCGGATCATTTGTTATTGATTTAGATAATCATCGAAAGAATCGAAAAGCTCGACAAATTTTAAAATACTTGATAAGAAGCAAATGCTTACGAGCTAATATTTGTTGAGTTGTTGTTAGTAGTGAGCTTGTTACAATTCCTTTGCAAATCTTGTCTACAATAAATGAGCCTTCAAAATAAGGGCCTTCATGTATTGGTCGAATTTAAAACAGTCAAAGATGTTCCGGATTGACAGACAAGCAAACAACTTTGATGTTGTCAATAATCATTTGACATACAGCATGCATGATGCTTCGTATAGGCGGATATACATGTGCGTGTTATACGAAACACTCTGCGTTCATTCAAATAGGTTAATGCCATAAATGACATAATCGAGAAACTATTGTTGATATTTGCTTAGAATGCGTGAACTGTTTATAACATAATTTGCGTTATCAGCACACATGTGTTGCGCGTATCTGATAGAATGTTAAATGTTGACATTTGATTCCATACCCTGGAACTTCAATTAATGCATTCCTGTAAATCACCTCCAAGGCTCGAACAAGTATTTACACACAATACGTGTTTTGTCGAATTTCATTTCCAGCGGTATATCAGTGTGCACATTGTACACGAGAACAGAAATAAATACTTTTGTGTCTTCATATCATAGCATTTTGTTCATCATATCAGAAACGTCTACCTTGAGAATATTTAACGATGGCAGTAGTACTATACGTTCGACTGCCAGAATGGTCTATTGCATGTCAGTGTTTACACAATTTATTTGTAACGCAGGCGAATAATTATTAACATCCAATAGACTTCGTAAAGACTAGTCATTTGGGTGAGCGGATTCGTGTTATATTTGTAACGAACTGAGGCCAGGATGAAGGGATGGCTGGTCCGATCCCTAGTCCTCTGGCAATATGAAAGAATCACTGTAAACTCGATAAAATTATACACACATACACTCGCCACTTGGGCCGTGCTGATTCAATTCAAACGTAAGCAGAGCGCGTTTATTACTTACACAGAATATACACATCGTATACATTCTTGAAACCAACCTAATGCAGTCTGGAGCTTGTGTTATTGATTAAGAAGGGATCATGAGGGGACTCAATTCAAATCGGAGGCGTGGGTAATATGACGACAGGTGTCGGGGTCGAATAAGATGATTTACGTGTCTTTACTCTTACATTATAATTACCTCCCCTAGGTTTACATTTTCCATGTAAACAATATAAAATTGTAACTTGTTATTCATAAAGTAAGTTAAGTGTCTGGNAGCAATATTAGGAAGTGATGTGTTAAAACATACAGTAAATGGTATTATTGAATCAGTATTTCTCTGAGTAACACATAATGCACTTTCCTGTGTCATATTTTTCACTTGAGAAAATCCATTTTCAATAACATTTATTGGATAATTTCTACTTTTAAAATATTTAAATAAACTAGATAAGGACTGATCGAATGCATTATCATCAGAAATAATACGTCTATAGCGCTTTGCCTGACTGTATGGAATACCCCGTTTGTTCAAACTTTATTTTCAAAAACAGAATACGCCGAATATGTTTTTCAAAAGATATGTCTTTAAAAAGTATCCTTTGATGGGTTCCTCATTTCCTTACTCTGTCATTTTGTGATGCTTATTCTGGCTGTAACTTTGAAAAGAGAAGAGGAGCTCTTTAATGACTTGTCACTTATGATTTATTAAACTCATGTCTGAATGGTGAAAGGTTAAGGTCATGTCTAAAGACGCACATGGTCAAAAGTAGCGTTTAGCTTGTTAGTGTTATGTTCAAATACGCAAAAGTGATCAATTGAGCCTAGTTCTGGGAAAACTGGGCTTAATTTATGTGTTTAAAGTGTTGTCCCAGATTAGCCTGTACAGTTTTCACAATTTATTATGGGAAGATATTTTCCAGCTTAACTGGATTTTCGTTTAGAAAAGACTTCCTTTAAATGAAAAATTCCATAAAAGCGGACAGAGTCGTCAATGCGGACTGCACAGGCTAATCTGGGACTACACTTTACACACATGAATTAAGCCCATGTTTTCCAGAACGAAAGGTGCATCAAGTGGCTTTCTAATTGCCTTTGAATAACTGACAATTCCATGCAATCAAAAGTAAAAAATAAAACATTGTTTAGTGAAACATTTCAGTTATGAAATTCAGTAGGTATTGAAAATTGTTTTGTTTTTATTGATCAGGTAGTCATCAGACACAATTTACAATGAAGCTTTCCATGGTATTGTTTACTGAAAAACAGAACAGGTTTATGAGTAGATGCATATAGTAAAACGTTGTATTCATATTATCTGAAAACGTATTAACATTCACGTTGATTCCATAGCATACTTGCATTAAGGACGCTATATGGCTGGTTGCTAAATTATTTCGCCAAAGGCTCGCTTACTAACACAATTCCTGAACTCGTTTAATAAAATATGGTATGATATGACAACTCATGTCAGATCCTATATTTGTCAGATAAAATAATTGAAATGAAGCACTGAATATGTAACTCTTTTTTGTTCAGTTGTTGATTCTCACACTTTCTTGTTTATTGATTGATGTTCTTATTTTTGAAGATCATGGTGGTTATCACTTCCCAATGAATCTGTTTAAAACATCAGGAAAAATGTAATGGGTGACTGTGATAAAACATGAAAGGCAATCAAAATCATTGAACTACAATTTAACCATGAATGACATTTTGCAATTCCAAAGTTAAAATCCATTTGATTAAATTGGCCTGCGTATCATGTTAGAAAATTAAATAATGTGAGCTACAAGCAGCAACTTGTTCACTTCCTTAAAAGACAAAAATATGGATTTAACCTTAATGAGAGATGTAACCAACGAAGATTAACCAAAAGAGATAAGGTTGTATGATGATTACCAAAGAAAAACATTGATAAGAGTGCATTCAAAATACCATGAACATAGAATATACTTCAAAGAAATTCCACAAGCATAGAACAATTCGAAAGAAACACCACGAACATAGAAAGAACCCCAATTAAACACCGTGAATATGGAAGGAACGCCAAAGAAAATAATTTATTTTAGAAGAAACCACAAGAATGAACCCCAAGGAAATGCATTCAACATACGATAAACCCGACTAACAGACAATTGTAAAGAAGAAGTTATCCCACAGAAATACCTTGATCATAGAAGGATACCCTGAAGAAAAAAAATATTTTTTTAAATGAACACTAAAGAAATGCCGTTAATGGTAAAGGAAATCCTAAGAAAATACATGATTGTAGAAAAAACCTTGATCATTCGAGGAATCTGAAAAAAATGCAATGACTGTAAAAGGAATCCCAAAGCCAAAATATGAACAAGCAAATCCGAAGAAATTCCATGAATATTTGAAGAAACCCCTTGATTATTAAAGGAACCGCAAAGAAAGCCTTCATTGTAGAAGGCACCCCCACGAAATGCCATGAACTAAGAATGAACCCCAAAGAAATGCAATGACTGGATAAGAAACCCAGAAGAATCCCCTTGATACAGAATTAAACCATAAGAAAGCTATAATGGTGGAAGAAACCCCGAAAGAAACACCATGGTTGTTGGTGGAACCCATTCAAATGTCATGAATGTAGAAGAACCACCATGGTTGCAGAATGAAGCATAGAGGATGACAATTATTTGTTTTGTCAGAAAAATGCATGTTTTATGGTAAATTACGTTCAGGCACTTTCTTGAAATGGAACATAATATCTGGACATTGTAATGCTCCTTGAATAAGTGCATTTTATGCACATTAAACTCAGCAGTATTGGCTCTTTGTTCTGTGTGTATATGCGCACAAAAAACTGGCAGACTTTTGATGAGCTGGTATACAGGGATGCAAAAAAAAGTTGAATAAATAGTTGACAGTTTCAACGCTTCGAAAATGTAGATCGAAAAACATAATGTTTACATAATGACTCGATGTGTATGAAAAAGAAGCCATGGAACAAAGTGTTTACCTCACTGAACATTTTAATGCAGTGCTTCTAACAATTAAAATCGAACAATATGCACTTTAATTTCACTCATTTTTATACTTTGAACTTAATTTGATTTAGACCAGCATGGTTAAACAATTAGATCTAAATTTCATCACATGCTAACCATTCTCACCAGAAACATGATTAATTAATTCGAATGACTGGTCTGTGAACGATTATTTTTTTTCCTAGTCAAAATTTCAATATTTTACGACAAACACAACATCTAGAATCTTATCGAATTTATCAAAGCTTTATTCATAAAAGTGTATTTCCCACTTTTTTCTGTTAGTAAAGCAACAACTGAATGGCTGTCCCACAAATCCACTGAGTCCATATGAAACTGGTTTATTTCGTCATGTATAATTACGTCATCCGTCTCACATAACAAATTGTGTAATTTCTTTCATTACAATCAACAGTAGGGAAAACTGGTTTGGTAGTAAATTGTAAAGAAGAAACTAAATATCATGGTATCTATTATAAACCAGTTTATCTATTATACGGAAGAGCTAGGCCGGGAATCTTTAGCCGGCCCTAGCTGTATAATGGCACTCGTGCCGTTAAAACGGAAACTGGCGTCCAGCTCAACTCTGCCGTATGTTATTTATAAAAACGGTTGCAATCTGGAAAACTTCAAGTTATTAGAATTGCATGGTATAATATGTAAGCATGAAGCTCTTACTACAAATTTTCACATGACAAAAGATCCGCCGCATACTACTTCATTCCATGCAAATAAATGTTTAATGCTATATGAAACATAACTAGAAAGACATGAGATAAAAGTAAGCCCACTTTTTGGTTGTTCTATATATATTCTAGAGTTTTCAATAAACTGCATCTTGTTAACAACACTTGTCTGTGAATTCCCTTGACACATCATTGTAGAACTTCAAGGATATTAATTAAACTTTTTTCTTTTGTCAGCTTATTTCCACATTCATCACAAAATGTGTCTGGTGTATAAAAACACAATCATTACTAGGGGAAACACTCCCACAAGTTTACAGACAGGCCAACTTGCTGATATTCATGAAAATCTATAACATTTTTTTAAGTAAGGTAATATCATATAGGTGGAGTGTAACCTTAGATCTTTTAGGAGTGTACATATTGTAACCTATGTCATTGAATTATCATGACCAATCAATACAAATTAGGATCGTTGTCTGAAGCCTGAAAATATTTACTTCAGGCAATATAAGATTTGCATATTTTTACGCATTTGTCCTCGTCAAAATGTTTGTAAAAAATGCTACATGGTTGACATGATTGCCTATATGAAAACAAGCTTTTTTTTAAAATACGTGCATTAGTTTAATACATAAACAAAATGTTTTTTTAACTATCATATCCATAAGTGCCTAATAAGCATTACAATGTCCAGATATTATATTCCATTTTTAGTGCCTCAATCAATGTTTATTGTGCAAAGTTGTTCCTGAAATAGATTTTTACCAGATGAATCAATATTTCCCTTATTTCTTTTTGAGTTATTGCAGTATGTGTTAATTAAACATTAGATTTTGTGCTTTTAGCCACTTATTTTTGTGTATCTGTAGTGATCAGCTATGTATATGTGAAAAAATCAATCATAATCACTATCATTATCATCAGCAAAATTATCATCATCATTTGCATCATCATAATCAGCAGAGTAATCGCTATTACCATCACCATCATCATCATCAATTATCATCATTATCATCATCACGCACGGGACACACCCTGTCTTATAAGTTTACAACTGTGCCAAGTTATTTAAAAATGCTTCCAACACACGCCCAAGAGAATATGTATTTTGGAAAGTGCTAATTTTATCCAAGATGACACACTTTTTTCACGTTTCTTATATGATTTGAACTAGATTATTTTATTGCAAAGGTTATAACAAAAAGTGCCGTTTCTGTCCATTATATATTTCAAAGTATTCCAAAAGTGAGTGTCCAACAGTAATGTCCAAAAATTCCACTAAACGTTTGTCTTAAATTGCGTAAGAACCCAGCAGTTATTGTGTGTCGAGAAAAATATGGTGAGTCACATTCTTAATGCGACACAAAACACACCTCGCTGCATTGACCAACTTCACGTAATTTTCTATGCAACAGTCAAAACCAACAGAGACAATGCGACATGATCCAATGTTTCATTGTTCATTTTCGTTTTGCTGTGATGTTGGTTTCATGTTGATTGTTGCATATCAACCTCAAATAGCAACAAACCACATGCACATGGACATGGAACTAACTGGATTCCATGTTGTTTAAGCTACTTTCTTAAAAAACTGTGATTATGTAATTTCAAGAATTAACGTGTTACATTATGTCATCTTTGTGTCAAAGTCATTTGAATGTGTCATTAAAAAGTGGGAATTGTCTTAGATGTTCTTGTCAAAAGTATTAAACAAATGAACATGCTTGTATAGTTTATGGTTTTCTTAGGATTCTAGATGTTTAAAATTAGAGAATACATTTGAAACTTTAGTACACAGATCTTTAATTTATGTTAGATGAAACAGCTTCTGCGATTTTCATTATACCATTCTATTATTGGTTTTTGATAAAGCAGCTTATCATTTGTAAAAAATAAACATCTCTTTATATATATCAACAAAAAGATGTTCTGATATCCTTATGTTTTTGTGCATTTCATAACATATTACATTGCAATACTTATATCGTTATGTTGTGTGAATTGAATACCAAGTCAAATTGCAATACGTATGTCCTTATTTTGTGAATTTTATAACATATCAAATTACAATACTTATGTCCTGATTTTGTGCATTTCATGACAAATTATATTACAATACTAATGTCCTATGTCAATATTTAACTGGTATGCAAAGCGAATAAACTAAATCAATGACATACAATAGCATGGAGAAAGAAGAAAGTTTCTCCAAGAGATCAATATAGGTTTCATCCGTCTTGATTGTCTTGCATTGATGTTGATCCACAGAGGCCAGGACTTGACATGTTCTTGATTGTTATCCAATTAGTTCTGTGCTTGCCCGCCAACCAGCGTTATTGCTGACAACCGTTGTTGACTGCAGTGGGCAAATTGTATGTATTTTGTTGGGGAGTGGTGACAAAACAATAGTAATAATTGCTCTGTTGATCAAACACTTGGGCCAAAAGCAAACACTTTTGCCAAAATTAAATTCAAGTATTATTTGTAATGCTTATATGTCAGATTTGGACAAATACTTGGTGAATACATCATGGAAATATACGACCTGTATCAATTCTTTTAGGAATTTGACTGTTTTTATTTTTTTACACTCAAAGCCTAATCAGGAAAGGCGATTCTAAAAGATTTTAGATGCCTAGAGAAGTAATTGGTCTGACAAGTTTCTTTTAAATGTGTCCACTGAGTATTGAGACAATCCGCTGATTTATTTCTTTAATACATAATTTTATAGCCCTAATGCTTTGTAGGTTCCAGAACCTCTTGACCAGTATTGTTTAAAAACAACAACATTTTAATAGAAGAATTGAAGTGTATATTCTTGTTGATTTTATTGACATGAATGTTTTTAAGCACTTTATTTTAATTATTAGAAATTGACATATTTTGAAATGGAACATTGCTTTAAGGCAAGATGCATCAATACACTTAATAATTGTTTTCTATGTGAATATTGCCTTATGGCGAAAATCCACATATGTATGACATCAGCAATAAATAGATAGATAGATTTATTTCGGTATATAAAATACATATGGCATGAACAAGTTGCACTCAACTTTCATCTTAATATATTGTCTCGCCAAGTCGCTCTGTACTGTCAGTATAGAAACGGTTCTTTGTTTCGGTCTATTCAATAGTCTGTATTAATACATTCCCATGAAACCATAAATTTACTAACCAGGCAAAAGATCCTTGCCAGGAGGATATTAAACGTAAAATGAAAGTTTTATTCAATAAACAAGGCTGATTCCTTGTCGACGTCACTTGTTATGTCAAAGTAACTATCAATTTATAGTTGAGGCGAGAAACATATAAGAATAAAAATAGAAAGATGGTTACATCAACAGCAATTTATTTACTGATTTCTAGTTATTAAAATCAACGTATGCATATCTAGGAAAATATTTATGTTATTCCAAAGCTTTTGTTGAATTTCTATGAAAATATTTATGTTATTTCAATGCTGTTGTTGATTTTCTATGAAAATATTTATTCTATTCCAATACTTTTATTGAATGTTTAGGTAAATATGTTATTCCATTGCTTTTATTGCCCTTCCTTTGTCTACATAGTGTTTTTTGTCTGTCAGTGCATTTAGCTTCTACATTATTAATCTGTCTGCAGTAAGAATATTTGAAGATTTTGAGATTAGATGCATATAAAGAAAAACAGGGAGTGTAATATTATGGTTCTGCTTGAATTAATCTTACTCAAAATACTATTAGAACACACTAATATGTGATGTTGAAATAAGCCATCAATCTTTAAATAAACTGTGTTTTTTCAACAATGATTGATATACAGTTTTATTTGTTGTATTTATACATTTTGACAAAATTTAAGTAAAATAGACTTTTGCATATATAATTTAATCATATAAAGTGGTNATCATGTATGCCTTAGTAAACAATCTTATGAACATATTCAAACATTCAGTATTTTCATTTGCTTAATATGTCTTTCAGTGACTTTACAAATATTGAAGTAAACCTTAAGTGATAAAATAGTATAAAGCTAACAGTCTTGACAGATTGTCAATTACTTGGTTTATTTTTTTGAATGGTTCCTTTTTGACTAGTTTTGGCAAATCCTGGTCCATGAATGGTGTGAAGGTACATCAAATTACGTGCTTATTCTAGGCATTGAAAATAAATTAACTAATGAAAGATTTGTTACGCTATGTCCACTTTACACAAACATATGCCAATAAAAAAATACAAGTAAATACAACGTTTACTTGCACAACCAATCACATAAAGCACATAAAACTCATTTCATAAATGCATTCACTAATACATAAATACCGCCCTTATAAATAATGCAACATGTCGGAAGATTATCTCAAAGATTTCTTGCAAAAACAATAATAGAAACAACAACAAACGACCTATTTATAACAGTAATTATTTTATGTGTAGAATAACTATCATAGTTGCATCTCTTTTAATAATGCAAATCATGTTACGCATGTATGTATGATTATGAATAATTAATTTTTAATTTGTATCTAATTATGTATCTAATACTATGTTATTATGTGTTTTCAAAGATATTGATTATGTACTTTACAAAGTCGTTTTCAAAAGTCCCGTATATGTTATGTTTTTTGTTATATTTTGAACCGACGTTGTAAATGATGTTCACTTTACTTTAAAATGAAATGTTACTATGACGCTTAACCTTCTTCATTTGTTAACGGACCGGATTTTCAATTTTGATAGTTTTTTAATCAGATTTCATATCTTGCAACATCTTCCAACTTGGCTGATAGAAGGCGCTTCCCCATGTTGTACCGATTAACAGCTCCGGAACGTGTAGGGTCTGCGATTGTTCAACTGTTAGCAACCTTCAACTGGACTCGTGTAGCTATTATACAGGAAGAGGACGAGGACTTGTCACTGGTAGCGGACTTTATTATAATACCCGTGTGTAGGGGGAGGGTCTATATTGTAGTCGATATATCACGTTTCCGTCTAAGTGTCTGTCTGTCAATCCTTTCCAAAACGTTTGCGGACTGTAACTTGTCCATCGATGGAAGGGTTTTGGCAGGCATTAAATTAAGGCTTGCAAGAACTGTGACTTCCCCGTGCATTAAAGTATGTCCAGTCGGCACAAATGTTCACCTATATGAAAAATGTGTGTCACAAGCAACAACCATGTGGCTGCCTTCATCGTCAAAACAAAATTGGAAGTAAAACGTTCAAATACATACCTTCATTGTCAAAAAAAATCTTGGCGCAATTTTTTACCATTTTAGACGGTTTGTTGCGCGCACCAATCATGCAGCTACGTTCAAGGTCAATGTTAAAAGTTGAAGTCAAATGCAAAATTACAGTCTATATTTTAAAGATATTGCTCAACCAAACTGTAACATTCTGAAGCACTGTAGGATTTTCAAAAACAGTGTTACTACTTATTTTCGCTAAGGTTTTATTTCTCGCGCGTTTGGTGCTCATGTGATTGTGCGAATTAATGATCACTGAGAATATTTACCTATTTAACCATAAGTCAGGTTTTCCGTAGGATACAGATCAATCCATTCACATAGTTTATATTCCATTGTTTGTCTTTTTCATTCTGTTCATATATAAGTTTTTGTGCCCCCGAAGGTGGGCATATAGTGATCGCACTGTCCGTCTGTCCGTCTGAAATTCCGTCACACCTTGCGTTTAGGTTTCGAAAAATGTGGAAAAACAATGCGTTTAGGTTTACAAATGGTGACACCTCTTGTTCTTATTAAAAATATTTCAATTTAATTTTTAAGACAAGAACATTATACGCAGGTTACTTCAAATTGCTTTCAAATAAAAGTCAAAATTGGAAATGAGTAGATGAATTTATCTTATCAAATAACGTAAACACAAAGTCAAGTGTGGTGTCAAGAACAGTTTAAAGTGTTTACATTCTCTTTTCACACGTGTACATTTTGAGTAACGCGCGCGGGTGTGGAGCATTTCACAGATCGGTATTAAATAAACGAAAAAGTGTCAGTTTGACAAGATGTTGTAAACAATTATCTACAACGACGTTCGGTTTTTTACCATCGTGAATTTTGTTATAAACCATTGCCCGAACATAGTGCTTAACATTAAAGTTCACTTATAAACCAATTATCTGCGTCTGCAACTAATTATGCGACCCCTATTGAAATGGACCCAATCTGATACAATCCTAATCCAATACCAAAGCGGTGGTATTTCCACTCTCTTTTATCAAGATCGGCTTTACACCGATAAAAATATGTGTATATGAATGTGCAGTTGTTGTTTTTTCAAATTGACATTGCACAAATTTAAGACCGCGCACATTTGTAAACAATTGAAATTGCGCGAACTGTGAATATACGTGATTCCATATTAACTCTAGTTGTCTTTTTGTTATTGTATGTATTTATATTACGTGTATATATGCTTAAGCTCTCACAACATACAAAGTTAAAACATAACTTAAGGAAATGTAATGAAACTTAATTGATAGAAAGTTTATTGTTTTATCTGCTATTCCCCATTTTAAGGATTATCCGGTTTCGTGTATTAAGGTCTCAGTCAACTAATTCTCTGAAAATAATTGTTCAAAAATTGTATCTTATGTACATCTTACACATCAAAATATTATTTAAAAAAAAAAAAAAACTTTTTTAAACTTGGACAAAGGATACGAATTTGCTGAGTATTAATCGCATTGTTTTTAAGCACACGATATCTTTTGATGCTTCTGGACTGCGTTGATTAAGTGCACTACGTTCGTACCAAGGGTACGTTAACGTAAATATTTTATTCGAACAAAGACCTTTCGAACATACAGTTATTTAAATTATCTGTTTATAAACGAACCCGTATTCAGTGGAATAAGCCTAATTTTCTGTCATAAAAACGTATGTCATATAAGCATGTATTCAAATATTATACAACTTTTTTATCCGAATGTTAACGTATATTACTATAAATCTTAAGTTTACGTTATGTGCTGTGTTTAGACTATAAGCGACTTAATGAAGGAACTGAAGGTTACGAAGGTCGATGTTATTGCCGGAAATTCCATTACTGTGGGCTCGACTCCTGTGATGCAGAAGTTGAATATATTAAAGGTAAGCAGATTTATAACCTTTTATTTGTATAAATGTGCTGATTTGCAGAGTAAGTGAGGGTGTGTAAATTAGTCATTATTCGTTGAAAAAAAACAAACACAAACAAGCTAGTGTGTTCTTTGTTTTTGTATAGGATTAAGAAAGTGCATGCCGCTCCAAACAAAAGCGTTGTCATTGCTTTTTGAAAAAAAGCTTAAAATTAGTGATATCAAACACAAACATACATTTTGATAGTTTTTACACAAACGGACAAATAATTTTCAATTAAAACTAGCATCTTTTAACATGTAAATGTTTTGTTTTTTTCCCAATATCAAACATCCGAATGTGTAATTTATAAGACTGAACAAACAAATATCAAACATGCTGTGAACACGCTTTTGATTATTACTTTTAATTTTCAGATATTTGATTTCAAATAGTTTCATATAAAACATATAACTTCTGCATTCAACCAGCCATATGGATATTATGCTTTTCTGAGAACATGTGTACAAACTTAATATAAAACACAAATTCCATAAAATACAGTTAGATAAGCATTACTTATACGAATATATTTCGATACAAAATTACTAAAAAGGTAAATGTTCTGCGCTGTATTAAGATTGTATAGCATTACATTTAATTAAAAGAGTCTTTATTGCCGTCCGAGTGGCAATTATACCATGGTGTGATATCAGTCAATTACATGTGTCCCTGTTTTGCTAAATTCCGACTGCTTTATAAAACATGTTTTAATATATGTATGCTTATTGTGATTTTTTCATTAACTCGTCTGGTTTATAAATTATAAAGCAATACGTATTAATTGCCCAACCTGCTTACCTTTCGCGAATGTATAGATAGAAAAGTAATTGCGTTTGATTTACTCTTATGGGTAAGTGTATGCAGAGAAATAAATACAATAAATAAAACATTAAAATCACATGTTGAGTTTTAAGCTTTTGTTTAAAGGAATACTGTACTATTCTTGCCAATGAGCCAGCTATGAACTTTTTATAAAAATGTTGTGTGTTGCTGTTGTTTTTATATGTACTTGAAAATAGTATATGCGCTAATCCAGATGATCAAGCCTTAAATCTTGTGTGGCCTCACTGCATAACAGCATGTCTACCTTAAAGGTAAATTAATCCGCATGCACTCTTTTGAGAACAAAAACAACGTGTTTGTACAGTGTCATGGAAGTGATATCCAATTTCATTTTCTTTACATGCATATGTACAGGTTTCACGTTTTTACGAACGCAGGCGCAATTCTTTATGTGCGAACTGACAGCACTTAACATAAAAATTATGTGCGTGTGTAAATACACGTCTTTACGTGTACACGTGATGATCCTAACGTGCGCACGTACACGTCTTAACGTGCGTATGTTCTCCCTTCTCGGAGACAATCGAACCAATGAGAGTTTAATCTGCACGTGACCACGTAATATTTTGTACGTGCGCAAGGTCAACGTTAAAAGCTGAAGTAAAGACGTGCACGTCCGCACGTGAGACCTCTACATGTGCACGGGAAGAAAATCATATTTCGTATATCACCTCCAGGCAACCATTGGTATGATTTTTATTGAACTGATTTGTTTTGTAGAATCTGGACGCACGTATAATTGTAGTAAGTGCTTTCCAAAAAACAGCTCTGGAAATCATATGCAATGTAAGTTCCAGATATATTACCTAAATGCCATGTTAAGTTTGAGCGTATGATACCAGCATATATAAGCATAAGAACAATATCACAAATACGTCACGGTGCGACAGGAAACGTCAGACAAATGTTGAAGACCGTTTGAACACGCTGCACACGCTGACATTCGTCAGATATTTGTACATGCCAAAAGTTGTATTTTGTTCATACTTTGACGCTTAGCATTCGAAAGATAAATACACGCGTTAAAGTACAAGTTTGGAGTAGGTTACTCATATGCTGGTAACAAATTAAGAAGGCTTCCATGAAATTGCATACGTTTGTCTCAAGCTACCAATACGTCAGTAGTATGTTAATACGATACTTTTACGCACACTGTTTGTTGTCATGAATTTTGTATGTGTATTTGCAAACATATATAATAAATTTTCATTCGAAACAAGTTTTCAACATACACAATAGTGTGTTAAGGGGCCTTTATCATGCAGTAACAACAATTATATTAACCAAAATATTTTCGTTTACATGACAAGTTTACATCTATATTTCAGCATTAATTTCAAATATACTTAAGCTAATTCAGCGGTAACAACCTTGTTGTAAAATGTTAGAAACATAACAAGACACAATAATAGGTTTAAATAAAGTATAGCTCCTTAATCAATATTTATTAAAAGTTGTGCGATTGCGCATATATGCCAAAATGTGGCGTCATTATTTCATTATTCTATATTACTATCACGTATGCCATTCAATTAACTTAGGCGTACAAGTTGGCACTATACGGGAAACACTTTGTTTGGATATTTACGGAAAAATATTCCAATGAATTCTGGAAGGGTGGTGATGTCTATTGCACGGAAGAAGAAATGCAGAAGACGGTGGAAGGGGCGTTTTTCTGTAACACTGTGAAAGATAAGCACTCTGAAGGAATGGGAATTGCAAACATCACATGTAAGGAGAATCGTTTAAAATGAGAATATCGATAAGCAGCTTTAATGATATAGCACGCTTAACAATACTTCACAAAAGAGTATATTGTTTTGACTTTTCTTATACAATGAATCAATGACCCATTCAATTTATTTTTCAATTTAACGTTCAAAAAGAAACTTGTCATGATGCTATATATTTTCACTATATATATTAAGCTCAAGATAATATCGTTAATACTTGTTTTTCTTCTCTATGGTAATTCAAATAATACATCAGAAACACGTCTGAATTTAATTAAATAGTTTGAGAATAGTGCTTGTCAGCTAGCAAAACTTTAACATATTCGATACAAGTTAAATGTACCATTTTATAAATATGTCAATGAGTAACCGATACTTTAAGTACATTTGTAAACATACATTTTTATATATCAAAATATCTTGAAAACTCTGAATGTTGTTTACTGACGGATGCCATTTTGATGTCGACAAAATAACGACATTCGATTGGTCATTCAGAACACTATAGTCAAATAATAGAGATAATTTAATAATTGCATAATTGTAATATGTAATATTTAAATGCTTTATTTAAACGTATACATTACGGCAAACAAGGTTTGAACAAACCGTAGCATATACTTCAAAATTAGACGAGAACTTAAATTTTTGATCGAATGTTTGTTTCTATTTATAAAGACTCGGACCTCATCACAGATATTCGCCATCGTGCTAATGTACCAGAATCCGAACCATTCGACTACGCCGTTGGCAAGTGTTACGACCATGTGTGGGCTGCAGCTTTGGCATTGAATTGTACTTTAAATTCAAATGATTATAATTCATCTATTGGTAAGTTCTCTCGACACTGTATCTTAATCAAACGCATGTATTTAAGAATTTCGCACATGCATTCAAATGAAGAGATTATAGTGTTTGGATATGCTAAATCATGGCACTTACACACTGCATGACAATATATTAGTATTATACCAATATAATAGTTGGCAGCTGTGTTATGTAAACCTTTATAATGACAGAACATATTAGATGAAGCTTTCAAAAAAATATTGGTTGTCGCGAAATGGATTATAACTATTCTTTTATTCTATTAACATTCGCTAATTTATTTTAAACATCTTGTATAAAGAGGAATGCTGGATATACACTTTACCACCCGTCAATCTTTTCGTAGCATAATATAATCAGTACCGCGTTCTATCAATTATAGTACGTACTATTTAAATCATGTTTCCATGTTTCTGTAACAATCAAATGGTAAACAAATTATGTTAATGTCCAAAACCAATATTGCTTTAAATGAATGAGCTTCTATTATAAGTTATAACACTTAGGAATGAACTTTATTTTTATTTCAATTACTGTGTATATGTGTATGTGAATGTGTGCGTACAGCGAATGCGTGAGCGTGGAAAACACGGTTTCGAAATAAGGTATTTCAAATGATAGAAAAATATCTCCATAAGCCAGATTAAGCGCGCGTGCGCATTAATTACTGAACTTTATCAGCTTAATAATGTTCATATTTCTTTCAGATTTTATTCTGTTTTATGAAGTCAGTATTATGACCGACTGCATCGACATGTTAGATTTCGTAGGGACGACGGGTAGAATAAAGTTTAAAGATGGGGCTCTAAATCCAGATGCCGTATTGCAACGAATCCAAGGTAATAGAATCTAATGCACATCTTCATAAAAATCTTTGTGCATTTTAGAATATTGTTGGTAATTGGGAGAGTACTTCCAGGTCAAAACTAAAAACACAACTGTGGCATAATAACTTATTTCCGGTATAACAAATGTATTGAAGTAGGACAAGTAACGTAATATGAAGTCGCTATGCTGACTGTATGATTACACCAGGTTTTAATGCAGGCATGTTGGTGTTAAGTCTGTACGAGTTCATATGATACTACAGATTCGAATACAATAGTGGTGGCATATTTTCGTCAGGATTATCGCCCAAACCCTCATTATGAGTGGATAGAAGGAGCACTGATTTGGAAAGGTCAGACTAAGATGCATCTATTACACATTTAAAGTAAACCAAAGAAACAATCTGAATACAACAACAACATTGTCGCAATTGTTCAATATACTATCATATAGAAAGGCTTCCAGTAGGGTATTGTTTTTATTCAAGGTGCTAATGGTTGATTCGTCTTCAATACCAATATAAATAATTTATAACATATAAAATGAGATTTCCTTCTAATCAATATTGCTTATTAAACTTGAACCATAAAACATTGTTTTTGTGAATGATATGTTGAAATGAATCATTAAAATGTTATAATAATGAGGCCACATATTGTGTTATTGTTGTTTTCAGATAATGTTATCCCACTTGATGCTGCTTCTACAATTCATAAAGAGAAGTCCGTCCCTATGTCATTATACTTGCCGATGTGTGTATTAGCTGGTGTTGGAATCATTGTCACACTCGCTTGCTTCGTATTCAATGTTGTTTGGAGAAAACACAGGTAGTATGTGCACCGGTTCAGTTATTATATTGGCATTTGGATGAAACAAACAAAATGCTTGGAAATCAATCTTTTGCGTCTGCGTTACTTAAAATGTTAGGTAAAATGCTTCGATTATCCGTTTTTGTAACAGTCAATTTTTTTATTTTTTTTTAAAGTTGCAAATTACATGTGTTCCATGTCAAAATGGCTATACGATAAATATTTCCTGATCAAATTAATGTCTTAAGTATAATATTTTATCCCACTTTTACAGCGAATTCGGTTGAATAAAGCCCCGTTGATTAAATTTCTGCTATAAACCACGGCACGAAATGACGTCATTTTTTCGACAAAATGACGTCATAAATCCAGCGAAATTATCCAGTTAAACTATTTTGTTTAAATAAAAAGGTTAACTGAATAAAAAGGGGGATAAATAGAATAATAGGTTAGTGTTGAGTACAGAACAGGTTTATCAGGCTCGCCACGAAAACGAAAAAGCACTCGCCAAGGCTGCTTGTGCTTTTTGTTTTCTAAGCCTCGCATGATAAACCTAATCTATAATCAACACTAACCTATTATTTTCTATAAATAAATTTTATGCAACTTCTCATATTTTGCAGGATAGTGAAAATGTCATCACCAAACATAAACAGCATTTTACTTTTCGGTTGTGTACTACTGTATGCACTATAGTTATCAATACAATGGACACGACAAGCAAAGCAATGTGTGCGGTAAGCTTGATGAATTAAACTAGCATTTTTTGCTGCGGATTAAAACTATGCGTTTCGAATGTTATTCTATAAAAAAAATTACATGTAGAATTTTGGCCAGCAGAAAGCGAGGCATATTATTGTATAATAGTTGTAAAGTGTGCTCCAATAGTGCAGGTCGTGCCATGTGTTCTTTCTACTTACATGTTTTACTCATTTATGTCCAAAATTATATGTTTTTTTTTTCAATATTTAACTAGTTTTGCATTTGGCATAATGTTTTGTTTACTTTTTCATTTAGGTGCGATTGTTTTGCTTCTGGATAGGATTCGCTACTCTATTTGGTTCCTTGCTTTCAAAGACATGGAGAGTGTACAGAATTTTCACAAATAAACAAATGAAACAGAAAATGGTTTGTCAAAATGTCTTAAATACACAAATATAATTGTTTTATGATTTACATTATGCGCAGTGTGTTTGTTATTTCCACAAAATCACGTCTTGATTTAATTTGAAATATTCATTATTACTATATATGTTTAAGACAGTTGCGGTTGATTCGTATGCATATTAATTTATACTGATAAATTTTATTCTACTGTATTGTTGTAGTCCATTAAGGACAAACACCTGCTGGTCATCATTGGTATACTCGTTACCATGGAAACACTTGTGTTGGTAGTATGGGAGAGCTACTCACCACATCGAGTGACAGAGCAGAGACTGGAGACAGAGGATGTATGTTTTAGTTTGATATACAAAATAACAAGTTTCATATTGTGTCTAAAAGATAATTTAATGAGTTGAATAATTATGTTTGAATTTTGTTTATTTTGTTTGGGAAAATGATTCATCGTTTATTTTTTTCAATATTACAAGATGATCACAGATAATGGGGACAAGGTTGTAGCGTTTTACCGTGTTTGTGTCTCGGATCACTCCTCCTATTTCAACTGGACCCTTCAAATAGTGAATGGTGCTCTGATTGCCTTCGGCGCTTTCTTGGCATGGGAAACCAGACAAGTAAATGCGTCATTCTTGTAACCAGTGTCATGGTATAATTAATAATTTACTTCACACGGTACCTAGTTATTTCATAAATGTTTACGCGTCTTTGTATCATTTATTCGTCACAATTGTATACATTATTTTATTTTGATATTACCACTTTGAGTTTTTATTAGTTTTATTTGTTTTTTATGTATTTTACTAATAATGTCATTTAGCACTTCCATGTAACTTGAAAAAATGTCAAGAGTAAAATAGCAGTTTGATACGATGTGTTACTGTTTGTTTCCACCTTTTGTCCCGCTGAACTGGTCAACACTTACAGTGTAAAATTCTCTGAACTAAGTTGCTTGCAAATATGTACTGGAAAAAAAAATACGTTCCCCCAATGTAATATTTTATTATAGATTTAAACGGGTAAATTAAAACACGTGTACTGTCAAACATGTATTTCAAACAAATATTTGAGTATATCATATAGCTTCCAATAAATACTCGGTATTTATACACATTAGGTACACATAGAAGCTTAAAACGACTCTAAGACGATCGGTGTATGTTTGTACAACGTTGTCATTCTGAGTGGTGTGGGGCTGTTTCTGTCGCTTATGCTTGAGGACAAACCGATTGAACTGCTTGGAGTCACTTCCGTGTGCCTTTTCGTCGGAACCCTCATATCGGAGATGTTAATATTCCTCCCAAAGGTAACTCTGTAATTAAAAAAAAAAATCAAATAATTTAGCAATGTAATATTATTAATTATAATATTAAAAATACAGTCGCCTTGAACAACAGTATTGTATTTCCATTATTCATAATATTTGTCCTATATTGTTCATTGGACAGATGTTAGCTGTTTACCGGAAACCCATGGCAACCCCACAGACTACTGCCTTGACTAATCTGGTATCCTCGACACCCTTGAACATAACAACAAACCGAATTGACTTAGGCGCCATTCGTTCATGTGAACAGGGAACGCAAACAGGCGTCATTCGTTCATGTGAACAGGAAACGCAAACTGAAGTTACGACGAGATTGGATTAACAAATTGAATTAGCAACACAAATTGAACTTTCGACGAGATTGGATTGAAGTTACAAATTGAACTTGCGATGGTGTTAAATTAACATCACAATTAGAACTCATGACGAGTTTGGATTGACATTACGAAATCAATGTTTGAACATTTATGGTATTCGAAAACAGTTCAGGAATGATATAAATATCGATTGCACAATCATAAGTTTTAACATATGTTTTCGTGCCGGCGTTTCTATGAATGATACTGAATTTATATTTTAATAAAAACGTTTTGTACTATTATTTCGAGGCTGCAAACACAGTCTTTATACAACTCTCAGTGGCCTACTGTGTAAGGTGTCGTACTAGCGATCATTAGGTTGCGAGTTCGATACTCGCTCATGGAGTGTTCTCATTATCTGAGCTTAACTACAGCTAGTTTTGGTTCTTCCCAAGAACGGATCTGGTAGAGTCTAAATAAACCTCAGGATTCCGATGCAATCAAGCTAACAATAAATAGATATGAGCAAAACTAACAACGTCTTATTGTAATATTGTTAACTTAAAATATATTGTTATAATCGTATGTTTATTATATAGTAAGTTTTATGTTAAGCCAAATAATCGATATGAAAATTGTATTCTGAGGGAATATAATGGAATGATATATGATTTTCTAAATACAATCCGTTTAAATATAACTTAAGTAAATTTATTAATGCAGATTGATAGAGAGAAAGATTTAATTATTTTTCTCTTTGGAACTACACCCTTCGCTTAATATTTATTAAATATTTGTGGTTTACACATATGTTGTTTAAATGAAATAAACGGCAAATTAAACGTCCACTTAATCTATTAATTTACATCAGCCAAACTGATTTGGCTGATATGGTGTCGTAGAAGTCTCTTTCGGGCATTAATACATCGTAGAAAAGTTGTAGTGGTTTCATATGTTATTTAAGTGACACATAGTATTAACTAACAGTAATATGTATATTAGATCATTTTAATGTATACACAAGCATGTATATAATTATGTACATAGTGTATATTGTTTGTAACAAATCCATTCACAAGACTAAAGAGTGGCTAAGTATAACACAATATACGACAAACATTTTGCAAACATAATGAGGAAAATGTAGAATATTTATTCTGGGATTGTCATACATCTTAAGCATTGGTTGATGAGATATTACCAGGACAATTGTTATCTTTCATGAATAAGAAAACCAATTTTTCATTGGGTAGTTAACAAAGTCAAGGCCTTACTTAAACACGTGCAAAATCAATAAATTCATCCCAAACATCACAGAAGCAAAAAAAATACACAAAGTATTAATTGATAACTTAAGAAAAATATCAACTTCAAAAAATAATTCAGAATCCTTTGACATAGAATTAGAATTGTTTACTTCCTATGTAGAGCAACTTAGTATTTAAATTGTATGATTATTGTAGTTCTATACAACTTTGTACAAATACTATTTTTAACTCAAAGAACCAAGTTGTAATCTTAAAAGAAATTATAGGTAGGACCTATGTGTCATAAATCACAATTACATGTACCTATTTTCGTTTGTCTATGCCTTTTTTATCTGAATACTATTTGCTTATTACAATTTATACATACTTAACATATGCATACATCCTGGAATTAGTTTTTTTAAATGTTCCTTTTATTGTTTTTCTATGCCTTTTTTCATCTTAAAATGCAGATACTATTTGCTTATGACATTTTTTTCATAATTTAAATATGTATACTTACAGGAAAATGTCTTTCTTTACTTGTGTTTCTTTATAATTACTTTGTTTATGTTTTTCAACACAAAATTGTATGCAACTGTTTTATATTTACAGCCTTCTATTAAGTTTGCACTAAGTGTGTAAACTTTAAATGTATGTTGACGGAAAGCTTTGTTTTTCGTTGTTATGATTTGTTCTGTAATCTCAAACAAAGACATAATACTGCATGTGAACTTGTTTATCCGCAAAAGTAATATTTATACCCTTAAGAGTATAATATATACAGGAAATGCATATGTTTTGTAGAATATTTCAATAAGAAAACGAGTACTAAGACATTAAGCATTAGCTTTAAATTCTGTGTATTATGTTAAAGTCTTTCGTTCTTGTATGGTCAAGGAAGTATATTTCCCCTTTACTATGCTAATTGCTTTGTATGTTTCTTTCTATAATTAGGTATATAACGTATGACTTTAAATGAGTTGCATATGTATTTTTATATGTATGTGTTTCCAGTCTTGAAATAAAATGTGTTGGAAAAAATGTTCTCTGAAACTGCAAGGCCGAGAAGTTTGGTATTTGGCATATAACATTGTAGTGGTTTTCTTCAAACTTTGTTCATATCATGCCACTAGGATCAAAACTGGCCAGAGACAAGGGTCACAGTATTTATTCAGACGTGTTAAGTAAATAGCTTAGAAAGTTTTCCCCGAAACCACAGGGTCAGGGTTTTTAATTGTTGGTGTGAAACATCGTATGGTGGTCGTCTACACAGTTCATTCAACTCTTAATTCTGGGTTTGAAATTTGCTGCGCTATTGAGGTGTTTTTCCCCTTTATATTTATATTGTGATAATTCTCTGAAACCGCATGGTCTAGAGGTTTGTTATTGTGCATGTAACATCCTTACGCGGTCCTCTGCTAAGTTTGTTCCATAATGCCCCTGGGGGGGAACTTGCCAGGCCCCAGAGGTAAAAAATGATATATACCTTTATAGTAAATAACTTCAAACATGTTAATCTCTGAAACTGTGAAGGCCAGGGTTTTAATTTTATTTTGTAACATCGTATAGTTTTCCTCTACAAACTTTGTTTTAATTATGTCCTTTGGGGTCAAAACAATTCACGTCTTATTCACATAAACCCTAAGGGTTAGGTGTTGTGTTTAATATTTGGTCTGCGAAATCGTATGTTAAATATCGTAAGTTTGTTCAAATCATACCCATGGGGTCAACAGTTGTCCTAACGTAGGTGTTACTTGTTTTATATATACATATTGAATACTTCACTCTGTTCTAAAGCTGTTTCAGACCATATCAAATCTGTGTCATACAGAGTAAAAACCTAGATTTAAATCACGGTCATTAAACAAAAATCGCAATGTCTGCACATAACAGTTTTTAATCGTCTACAAACAGTAGAATAAACCTTTTTTTCAGAGTTTTAACAATTACATAGTGTAAGTCATCTTAGCTAAAGTAATTATATTTATCATTCACAAACTTAATAAATACAATTAGAGATAGAAGATCGCCCTGTTTACCTCCAGTATAACTATCAAACAAAGAAGGTAGGTTAGATTTTAAATATTGTTTTGTGATTCATTACTTTATTCACTGCCTTGCTCGCCTTTACGCATGATTTAACACTTCTGTATATATACTGTATCGTGTTAACAAATTGGGAATTTGGATGAAATATTATGTTGATAACGTTTTTATAGAATTCCATAAAAAGGAATTATTGTACTTGAAGGAGATAAGAAAACGGTCGAGAGGTAATTAGCAGAAAGACTTGGTCACTAAACACTCAAATTCTGATTTAAGATCAAAGATGATAAATTCCTTCTTTTTTTTCTTAAAATGTGAAACTTCTTAATTATGCATAATGCTAATATCGTGTTGGCCCTTTAAAGAATATGTTTTCGCATCACGCTCGTTTGCTATCTAAATAACCACACAACCAATGCCATGATATCTTTTGTAAAAATCTTGTACAAACCCGCTAATTTAAAAAATGGAAAGTGGACGTGGGTTGATAAATAAACATA